>JAHKKF010529385.1:72424-82721 GCA_019740295.1 Labeo calbasu | reverse complement strand
ACACTGCATTGGTTGAACTTATGGGGCTGTCACGTGATAAACAAACGACTCAAACCCGAAACCTTGTCAGGTAAGAGGTGACGTGAGCTAGTCATAGACTAAAGACCCAGGTAAACAATCTTTTCTGTTTCTTATAGCATTATAGTTTTGTCTTGTTTGTAGTGTAATCAACGTTTGTGTAAGCAGTAGATGTGTTAGGGAAGAAAGACGTAACATTTATTATATTTTGCTAAAATGAACGAAATGACTCGAAAAAAGATTCGTTCATTTTGCTGAACGAGACTCAAAGGTCCGAGTCGGTAAAATGATCCAAACTTCCCAACACTACTACGACTCACGTCTAAGTCTGTGTACTCCGGCTAAAAGAGGCAGAGAATGGCAAAAAACTCCATCTTTTCCATTTTCTCCATTTTCTCTTACAACTTCATAATCGTCTGACATTGTTGTACCTTTTTGCACGTAAACAGCGTTTGACTTACATGCTCTTTCTTAGTCTTTGTGCGTTCGCTTTGTAAACACTGGGTCTATTGTTCCACCTATGTTCGGCGTGACCTTTCGACATGATTCAATAGTATGTGAACGCGCATCCCAGAATCTGTGCTACACAAGCTTTTGTGCTTAAAAAGTATAAAAAATGTTATTTTCCGTAAAAATGACCAATGGTTCGCTTGATAAGACCCTTCTTCCTCGGCTGGGATCGCTTAGAGCCCTTTGAAGCTGCATTTAAACTGCATTTTGGAAGTTTAAAATCGGGGCACCAATCAAGTCCATTATATGAAGCAAAATCCTGATATGCTTTCCTCAAAAACCATAATTACTTTACGACTGAAGACATGAACATCTTGGATGACAAGGGGGTGAGTAAATTATTTGTGAATTGTTGTTCTGGATGTGGACTTCTCCTTTAAGGTTTTTGAGAAAAACCTTCCTGGATGTTTCTCCATATAGTGGACTTCAAGGGTGATCAGCGGGTTGAAGGTCCAAATTGCAGTTTCAGTGCAGCTTCAAAGGGCTCTACACAATCCCAGCGAAGGAATAATGGTCTTATCTAGCAAACGATCTGTCATTTTCTAAAAAATTAAAAATGCATATACTTTTTAACCACAAATGCTCTTCCTGGACTAGCTTTGCAATGCGCGTCTACGACTTCACGCATTACGTAGTCATGTCACAAAAGGTCACATGTGGTTAGTTCTTTGTCTGTGTACTTCGGTTAAAAGGTAGCGTAGGGAGAAAAACTCAAAAACCAAGTTCAAAAATTCTCTGACATGGTTGTTTTACCTTTTTGTTGTTATAAAGAGTATTTCACTTTCTTTGCACGCTTCCTTTTCCAACGTGACTACCTAACGCGTGAAGTTGAGCTAATGCAAGATAAGCATTTGTGGTTAAAAAGTATACAAAATGTTATTTTATTTATTTTATTATATTTAGAAACTGACAATTGTTTTGCTAGATAGGACCTTTATTCCTTGGCTGGGATCATGTAGAGCCCTTTGAAGCTGCATTGAAACCTTCAACCCATTGGCTCTGATTGAAGTCCACAATCTGGAGAAAAAACCTGAAATGTTTTCCTCAAAAACCTTACTGAAGAAAGAAAGACATGAACATCTTGGATGTTATGGGGGTGAGTAAATGATCAGGTATTTTTTATTCTGTGAAGTGGGAAGGGAATCCTTTAAAGGAATAATTCACCCAAAAATAAAAATGATCATTATTTACTGACCATCACGTTATAAACTGCTGTAACTTACTGACCTCTGTGGGAAAATAAAAGGCTTTCATTCTTCAAAACTGACAGAAAAGCACTATAAAAGAGGCATTTTGCTTCAGGTAATGTTACTATTTAAATTACATATCTAGTGACAGAATTTTAAATGACATATTCACTGTTGGTTTAAAATAACAGTTTTTGCTGCTTTTTTTTTTTTTTTTGGAAACCATGATACAAAAATTTGGGGTAAGAAAAAAAATTCAGCAAGGATGCATTAAACTGATCAAAAGTGACAGTAAAGACATTTGTAAAATTTCAGTAAGAAAATCAAATAAAAAAAAATAAAATAAAATAAAATCTTTCTATTTACCAAAGAATCCTGAGGAAAAAAGTATTACGGTTTCCACAAAAATATTAATTAGCTCAATATTACAGTTTTTACTGTAATGCCTTAATGCTTGGTGAGTATAAAATACCACTTTCAAAAACATTTTTAAAATAAATCATAATTATTCCACACTCATATACTTTTTAACATTCAAAACTGTGGAGTCTATAAGATTTTTTAAAATTTTTATGAGAAGTTTCTTATACTCACCCAGGCTGCATTTATTTGATCAAAAACAATAATTATGTGTAATATTGTATAATACAATTTAAAATAAATATATTTTAAAGTGTAATTTATACCTGTGATGGCAAAGCTGAATTTTCAGCATCATCACTCCTGTCTTCAGTGTCACGTAATCCTTCAGAAATTATTCTAAGCTGATTTGGCGCTTAAGAAACAATTCTTTTTATTACCAATGCTGAAAAGAGTTTTGCTGCTTAATATTTTTGTGGAGTATGTGATACGTTTATTGAAATAGAAATCGTCTGTAACAATGAAACAGTCACTTTAGACCAATTTAATGTATCCTTGTTGAATTAAAATGTTAATTTCTGAAAAAAAAAATGAATGAAATGACTGACCCCAAACTTTTAAAGCGTAATAATAATACACAATAGTACACAATAACACTTAATGGCCTGTTAGTCTTGTATATGCACCATTGGCAGAAAACAGTTCTGGACAGCAGTCCCACAAGCCCAATCAGCAGGCTGACTTATTCAGACTGATGCTTTCTCCCACTGATAACAGGACCCCAGAGAGACCGGATGGCTGGCAGCTTCTTTGACGACTGAGGGGGAGCCACGGCAGACACAAACTCTCACCGTGTACAAACAAGACTCAAAATCAGACTTGCTAAAATAAGTTTACCTTTCTTCCACATGTTCACATGCCAGTACTGAACAGCTAAATGAAGTGGATTTTTCTTTTAGTGTTGATCCAGTGTAAGTCTCGTCGACTAACCGCAGCAGTGAACCACAACGCGAGTCCTTTGAGGTATGAGCTCACAACTAAGCCTGAAGGGCTTTTGTGTACAGCAGTTCAACTCTTAATTGCAAGAAAAATTAGGCGCAGTCCTCCACTCACCAAACAGGCAGATGTTGCCATAGAAACGGTAAAGTACTTCAAGGCTTCAGCGAACGAGAGGCCTTGAGTTTGATTGGCCTGGAGGTCTGACCGCGGGGAAAACAGACCAGAGACAACCCGGGTATTAGAGAGAAAATCCTAGGATAAATGAAAACAACACGATGATGTTATAAATTCAGTCGTCCTTGATATTGACCACATGGACAGCTTTAATGCTGTATTATATATAGCTTATAAATAATAGCATATAACTGGCTTCAAAAAAAGCCTGTGTTACAGTGGTACGGTGTCTATGCGTATTTATGAGGACATCAACTGCGTTTTCTTTTTCGGAGTGTCTATTTACACTAAGTGCAAATAGCCCGCCTTGTTGGCAGAGGCTATTTATATAGCTACGCCCACCAACGTTGTGGTTGAACTAGACAACGTTATGAAAGATGCCTGCTAAACGGCTCTAGTGGCGTAAGAGGTAAAGTGAGTAGCGGTGGCTTTTTGACGCAATTGACCCAAGTTCGAATGCACCTTTACCGAACTCATTCTTCTCCCTTTTCACATTACATATTGGTGGAAAAGCATTTATTTTCAATAAAATAAGGAAAATAATCGAAAAGTGGAAAACAAAGTGCCTCACGAGTGTTTATTGGTTAGGGTTGGGGTGTAGGAAGCGCTTTTTGTCAATCCACTCAAATACGTTATTATTGCATACTGTTTTATAATATTAAGGTGCACTAAGTAGTATAAACAGAAATAGAAAATATTGCTATAATTACATAGTGTATTGCTATTTGCACTTTGTGTAAATAACTTCTATCACTATAAGAAAATACGCTATTTCCACTTTGTATATATATATATATAGCATAGATATAGATAGATGATAGATAGATAGATAGATAGATAGATAGATAGATAGATAGATAGATAGATAGATAGATATAGCATCTATCACTATTTGCATTTTTTAAGAGGAAAAAATAAAAAGGAACATATAGAATTCAGAAAGCTACTTTATGAGGTCTTTAATGTGTTTTTCCCTTCAACTGTGCCTTAGGCGATTCACAGCCAACAGCCAAGTGAAAATACCAATGAGCTACAGGCCGAGAGTTTACTGCAGGATTTGTGTTCTTTTCTGTTTTTAAAATTATGCACACAGTTGGAAAGTGTCAAAATGTCAGAAAATGTCAGAACACCTCTAGAAAATACAGGCATTTAGCTAAAAAAAAAAAAAATAAAAAAAAAAATAATAATAATAATAATAATAATATAACAACATACCATTGACCTTAGACATGGGCTGAAGACCTGGACTGAAAGCAAAGTGACTAGCAGACCAGAGATGAACAAATGATGACGTAACTCTTGAGTATACCAAACCAACAACAACAAATGCAAAAAAAAAACGTGTTATTATCTGAGCTTGTTATTTTAAACTAATGAGCTTAGTGGATTATTGTTCCATTCTTCATGTGAAATAAATTAATGTGGTCAGACCAGTGTGAAGTTATCTGTGTCCCTGCAGCAATATTTGTTGTTTGTTTAATAGAATCATTTAAATTCTTTTTTATCAGGCATTAAACAAGAACATCCTTCCTCACATGGCTTTATATCTACAGCCTTCACAATAACGAAGCGGTGCGGATGAGAAATTACACAAGCATTTGAAAAACAAACAACTTTTTTTCGTCCGTATTTTCTTTTTTGTTTCTTTGTAACTTACTCGTGAAGGTCAAAACCGACTAACCAGAAAGAAATACCACAAGGCTAAATAAACAACGCCGTAATGCGATTTTCATTCAGGGAGTTTATAAAGTTCAAGAGGCTGCAGGTGAACGGTTCTTCAGTGGTTTACTAATACAGTATATTCATTACGCGGTAAACAGATTGTATGACTCTTCCAGCATCATTCACAGGCCGGGAGGCATGTGGGTTAGCAAGGCTAATCGTAATGTAGATTTCTATTGACTGTAGTATTGACGTTAGAGCTGCCTGAATGCAAATGTGTTGTGTGGATTGTTTGTGGTGTAGCGCTCACAGTCAAAGCTTTTCATTTGAAAAGGTCTCGACAAGACGTGACTGCTAATACATTGCATTAGCAATCGTATTACACAAGGCATGGGACATAGGCTGTCTGAATGGCATGTGAAAACGTCTTCTTTTGGTGATTTTTCTTTTTATAATTTAAAAAAAGCCATTGAAATAATTTATAGGATCATAAAAAGGACAGTGGATCACTTCTGCCCCCTAGAGGTTAAGATAGTTAAAGCAGCCAACAAAAAGTTAGTAGTAAATCAGTCTATTCCAGTTAGAAACTGTTTTTAGATAGATAGATAGATAGATAGATAGATAGATAGATAGATAGATAGATAGATAGATAGATAGATAGATAGATAGATAGATAGAAAATTCGTCACATCCATTTGAAAAAAATGGGTGAAAACTGGATGTTGGTAACACATAATAAGGCTCATTAGTTAACATGAACTAAGAATGAAAAATACATATAGCAGCATTGATTCATTTTACTTCATGTTAATTTCAGACTTTACTAATTCATTATTAAAATCACAAGATTGTTAATGCACTGTGAACTAACCTGAACAAACAATGAACTACTGTATTTTTATTAACTAACATTAACAAAGATTAATAAGTAGTGTAATAAATGTATTGTTAATTGTTTGTACATGTTAGTTAATACATCAACTAATGTTAACAAATAACACCTCATTGTAAAGTATTACCAAAATGTTTATTACAAGCCATAAGAACTGTGATCTGGTTGGTCTTTTTTTGTAATTAATATGCTAAATTTAACAAATTGCTGCCCCTGGATTGGATAAATCTCAAAAATGTAGAATAAACTTTTAATTACAGTTAATACAGTATTACATTTTTTTTTTTTCTTTTTGCATGGTTTTTATTTTTCAGACTGTAAACAAGACTATAAAATAATAATAATAATAAAATAGAAGACAACGTACAGTAATTTGTAATTTAAGATTTTACAGAAAAATTCACCCATTACATTCTAACAGTGGAAAAATTAGACCAAAGAAATGCATAAAAATTAAATACAATGTTTTGTTTGCTTAAAAAACAGTGATGAATAAGTTAGTAAATTTTCTTATAAATAATAAACATTCAATATTAAGTAGTAGGAAGAAGAAAATCTGGAAGCACAAACAGTTTTTTTTTCAGTAAATGAACACTGAATTACATGGTTAAAATGTAAGCCATACCTCAGTTCAGATATTTTCAAAAAACTCAGTTAGGCCTGCTGTGGAAAATGTTCCTCTGAAAGTGAGTTCAGGTGAAATTTCTGTACAAACAAAAAAAAAAAAAAAAAAGGGGTAAATCTTTTTAAAGACAGAAGGAGGAGCTGTTCTTGATGTATCACTCTTTCAATGGTTATGTTTTTAATGACAATGGATCAGGCGATCCATTATCGATTGAAACATCACCATTATAAAAATCAGCTGCTGTCATTTCAGCCCTGCAAGTACCGTATTTACCGTGACATTTCCAATTCGTTGAACTACGGACAACAATAGGTGATTTCATTGTCCTTGCAGAGAGATAAGAATGCATTTTTTGAAGTGTCTGTTTCTTGCGCTCGAGTCGATAAACGTCTTCCCACAGTTCTGACAGATGTGAGGTCTCTCTCCTGTGTGGATTCTGACATGTGTGTTCAGGTGACTTGATTGTCTAAAGTTCTTCCCACAAAAGTTACAGTGGTAAGGCTTCTCTCCAGAGTGAACTCGCAGATGAATTTTCAGCAGTCCTGGTGAGCTAAATCTTCTGCGACACACGACACACAAATACTCTCCTGTGCCGTGTGGATTTCCGTGAATATCATGATGTGGTGGGTAGCTCTCAGACAGTTCCTCTTCCTGCTGAACGTCATCCAAACAAATGTCAGCCAGGTTCGTTTTGGACTCTAGAAAAGAGGTAAAATTACAGTTTTTATTTACCCTGTGTTTAAAAGAATAGTGAAACAGTATCTTTTTTTTTTTATTATTATTACAGTTGAATTCAAAAGTTTACATACACCTTGCGGAGTCTGCAAAATGTAAATTATTTTACCAAAACAAGAGGGAACATACAAAATGCATGTTACTTTTTTATTTAGTACTGACCTGAATAAGATATGTCACATAAAAGATGTTTACAAGAGAAAATAATAGTTGAATTTATAAAAATGAAACCCTGTTCAAAAGTTTACATACACTTGATTCTTAATACTGTGTTGTTACCTGAATGATCCACAGCTGTTTTTTTTTTTGTTTTGTTTTCATGAGTCCCTTGTTTGTCCTGAACAGTTAAACTGCCTGCTGTTCTTCAGAAAAATCCTTAAGGTCCCACAAATTCTGTGGTTTTTCAGGCTTTTTGTGTATTTGAACCCTGAGGGACTCATATGCAACTATTACAGAAGGTTCAAACGCTCACTGATGCTCCAGAAGTAAAAACAATGCATTACTGTAAGAGCCAGGGGTGTAAACTTTTGAACAGAATGAAGATGTGTACATTTTTCTTATTTTGCCTAAATATCTTTTTTTTTACATTTAGTACTGCCTTTCAAAAGCTACAGAAGACAATTCCATGTTTCACATAAGACAAAATAAGTTAAATTTACCAATCTTCAAATTCCAAAAGTTTTCACCCCCGGCATTGTGTTTCCTTCTGGAGCATCAGTGAGCGTTTGAACCTTCTGTAATAGTTGCGTACAAGTCCCTCAGTTGTCCTCAGTGTGAAAAGATGAATCTCAAAATTATTCACTCATTGTTAAAAAGGGTTCAAATACACAAAAATGCTGAAAAACCACAGAATTTGTGGGACCTGAAAGATTTTTCTGAAGAACAGCAGGCAGTTTAACGGTTTAGGACAAACAAGGAACCACTCGTGAACCACTACCACTAAACAAAACAGCTGTGGATCATTCAGGTAACAACACAGTATTAAGTGTATTGATTACACAGGAATTAAGTGTATGTAAACTTTTAAATGGGTAAAATATGTAAAACATCTTAAAATATCCCTCTTATTTTGGAAAAATAATTCTGCAGATTCTGCATGGTGTATGTACACTTTTGACCATAATTAAATGTTGTTTGTTAAAATGCCCTTACGTGTTTGTTGCTGTTGTTTTTCATGTGCCACTTCTTCAGTGTGTCTGACCTTCTTTACTTTGTGAATTTCCTCATTTTCACTCTTATTCTTCTTGTTCCTTTCTTGCTGTGATTGCAATTTTCTTGTAGGAAAAAGAAATACATGTTACTTCAGATTGGGAAGAATTTACACAGATTTACTAATGACATTTATTGGAAAAATCTTAAGAGCCAAACTATTTTCATTGGGTGATTCTCACAAACAAGTGTCCAAATGATGTAAATTGTTAAACTTGAAACAATTGAACTGTGTTAAAAGTACTACTATATATAGCATTTTTCTTTTTGTATGTTGATAACCGCTATATTTTCTTTATCATTTCTAGTGTGTTTTCCCCCACTCATTACAATAAAGAGGACTCCATTATGGCAATGAAAAAAAAAAAAAAGAAGCACATTGCATGGTACTGCTTTTGTTCACTTTTTTATTTCAAAATTCATTAAGAGCATAAAAAATTATAAATACTTGGTCATTTATATAATCTAAAGTAAATTTTAAGAAAGTTATTACACTGACGACATAGAAAAAATATGTATGCGCTAGTATTTCTGTCAGAAACTGCATGCAGTTTACTTTTTTAACAGAATATTTACATTTATGCATTTGGCAGACGTTGTAAAGGACATTAAATACATTGATTTTAGCATTTTCTGGGAATCGTACCAATGACCTTGGCACTGGCTTGTGACATACTCATAATCTATCAGTTGAGAAAGAGAAATACAGGAATATTTTGTCCATATTTTTCAGTGAACATTAAAAAACACCATAAGGTTGAGCAGAGGAAGTGGATGGCGCTGGCTCTGGAATGACTTCAATAATGTCTTCTTTAATGTTGACTAAAACCTCCTGAAATGCTTTCTTTTTCCTGTAAGCGGCCGAATTCTCCCTCCACTTTTGCTGCTGCATTCGCAGTTCTATTGGGTTCAGATCTTTAGCGAATCTCACTTTCCCCAGAGATTTTCGCCTTTGATATCTACAAAAATGAGAAATATCAGTCAGTGTCAAGCTGATTCTAAAAAGCTAAATCTAAAGCTGCTTTTCACATTAAGATCCCAATTCAACTTACATATAAAAGTTTGTTGTCTGTAAGATTTTTTTAATGATTTTTAAAGTCTCTCATGCTCACCAAAGCTGCATTTATTTGGTCAAAAATACAAAAATATTTCAGAATATTGCTGTAATATTAAACTAAGAGTTCAATTATGTATATATATATATATATATATATAAAAATTACTAAAATATTAAAAAATAACTTATTTAAATATAATTTAGTTCAAAAGCATTTATTTGAAATAAATATTTGTAACATTACTAAATGTCTTTACCTTCACTTTTAAACCATTTAATGCATCTTTGCTAAATAAAGTATTAATAAAAAAACTTAAAAATAAATCTAACTGACCCCAAACCTATAACCTGTAATATATTACATATACATTAACAGTCAAAAGTTTTTTTGTTTTTTTTAAGGTTTTTAATGTTTTTTAAAGAAGGCTCACCAAGCCTGCATTTTTAAAATCTTTTTTGATATTTGATTTGTACAGCAAAACAGTAAAATTTTTAAATTATACTACTTAAAATAACAGTTATCTATTTAAATATATTTTAAAATGTCATTTATTCCTGTGATTTCAATGCATAAATACTCCAGTCACATGATCCTTTAGAAATCATTCTAATATTCTGATTTGCGTATTATTATTATTATTATTATTACTATTACTATTATTATTATTATTATTATTATTATTGTTTAAAACAGCAGAGTAGAATTTTTACAGGTTTCTTTGATGAACAGAAAGTTCAGAAGAACAGCATTTATCTGAAATAGAAATCTTTTGCAAAATTAGAAATGTCTTTATCATCACTTCTGATCAATTACAAGCATCCTTGCCAAATAAAAGTATTAATTTCTATAATTTCTTTCCGAAAAAAAA
>JAHKKF010529385.1:50998-72374 GCA_019740295.1 Labeo calbasu | reverse complement strand
ACTCTAAGCTTTTGAATGGTATAGTGTATAATATCACAAAAGCGTTTTATTCAGATGAATGCTGATCTTTGAATCTTTCTATTCATCAAAGAATCTTGAAAAAAAAAAAAACTTACTCAACTGTTTTAAATATTGATAGTAACAATAATTCAAATCAGCATTTTAGAATGATTTCTGAAGGATCATGTGACACTGAGGACAAGAATAATGATGCTAAAAAATTTTAGCTCACAGGACTAAATTACATTTTAAAATGTATTAAAACAGAAAGCAGTTATTTTAAATAGTAAAAATATTTTACAGTGTTACTGCGTTTGCTGTATTTTGGATCAAATATGCAGATCTGGTGAGCAGAAGACACTTTTTTAAAAAAAAAAAAACTTTCGACTGGTAGTGTACATGATCTGTTGTATAGAACGTAATACAATGCATATGTACTTGCATTGGTCATAAAGCATCTAACCTACAGTCACTCCTGAACAGTATTTCCTTATGTAAGCTGCAGTATACCTCTCTCTCTCCTTTTTCCTGTATGCCTCATGAAGCTCAGGATTCCCGTATACTTTCTGCTTGTGCTTTAGGGATCTAGCTTTTGCTGCAGCCTTCCTTCGCTCTTCATCTGCCAATCTAAACAACAAGAAAAATTCGACCTTAAAAAGGAACTATCATAAGCATTTGCCTCTGCAGGGAGGCGTCCCACTAGCCAACTCGAAAAAACTGAATACAGACTATTTCAGCAAAAAAAATCTCACTCTTTTTTGTTAGAGCTCTGTCACATGCACAGGTTAAGAAAAGAAGAGGGTTAACCAGCTAAATCACTGCCTCTGACTTACTTTGCCCTGTGAGTGAGTGTGATTTTGTTTATCCATCCAGGTCTTGTCGTAGATGCAATGTAGGAAAGCCCTGAAAAACGCATTACTACACAATCACAATGGAAAACAATCAGTGTTGCCAGATCCAAACGGGACTTTTTCCACTGGTTACTTCCTAGGCCACGAGTGTCCGACTGAGAGATAAAATCAGACATGTTGGATACTGTCAGAGACTAAGCAGGGCCATTAACTCAGTAGGACGTTGAGTCACTGAGGCTATTAGCACCCACCTGCTGAGGGATGCAGTCGCAGGCACATGAAACAACCTGGAAATTTGCTGAAAAACTGGCTAGTGGGATGCCAGCCCGTGCATTCATATGCGTATGACTGAAAGGGAGTGAGTAGTCTAGCACGACTGCCTTTTAGATGTGACTATAATTATAATATAGTAACTTTGCTCGAAAGAATAATAACTAGGGATGTAAAACTGTCCCCATGTTACCATTGTCACATGACGATATGAAACGAAAGGTCTTCCGAGCAAAAAGTGTAGTTTTTAAAATATATCTAAACTCCTTATTCTAACATCAGACGTCTTTAAATATGTGTTTTGAGTCATTATGCTTTGGCACAGTATCTGTCAAAACTAAAACCGAAAGTACAATAAGACTTAATCCCTTAATCAAACCTTTTTCGTTGCGCGTTTCAAAACGAAACGTGCACTTCAGTCAGGCGATCGACTCGTGATCTGTGATTCCTCAGAATGGATCAGTTCATTTTGAATGATTGCAGTGAACTCGTTTATTTCATGTGCTGTGAGTTTAGCGTGCGTTTGGGAACACAACAGCCACCAGTTACGCTTTATTTTTGTGGCAGATGATTACAGCATTTCACTAGATTCATAAGCCTGTTTTCACTGAAGCTGGAGTTTTCCTTCAAAATAAAAGCTCTCCTGCTGTTTCCGTCAAATAAAAAATAAAAAATTAATAGCTTAAAGGGGTCATCGGATGCCCATTTTCCACAAGTTGATATGGTTCTTTAGGGTCTTAATGAAAAGTCTATAATATACTTTGGTTAAAAATATACAGTGATTGTGTAAAACAACACCCTTTTTACCTTGTCAAAATGAGCTCTGCAAAATCAACCCATTCTGAGGGATTGTTCCTTTAAATGCAAATGAGCTCTGCTCGCCCCGCCCCTTTTCTCTCTCTTTGAAGTGACAAACTGATCTGAGAGATTATTTACTTTAGCCAAATTTAGCGCGTTTAGCCGCAAAACTTGTTAACTACAACGTTATTAGGAAAGCTTATGGCAGAGATTCATAAAAAAAACCCTTATACTTACTTCTGCTGTAGGTGAAGCTGGATCACGAATGATTTGCGTGAACATAGACGCATTTATGTAGATCGGGTGGTGCATTCCCTTCACAAACAAATGTAATCCACTGCATCTTCAGTGGCTCAGATGTTGGGAGTAAATAACGACCACTATGTTCATTATTACATCCAGCAAAAGAACACCTTAATCGCTCAGTCTGAGATATTTTTGTTTAACTTACATCCCTGCTCCGGCATCAATACAGTGGAGGTCGGACTGTTACAGCTGATCTGAGGTAA
The DNA here is from genome assembly GCA_019740295.1 of Labeo calbasu. NCBI lineage: Eukaryota > Metazoa > Chordata > Actinopteri > Cypriniformes > Cyprinidae > Labeo > Labeo calbasu. The sequence goes on along the minus strand of JAHKKF010529385.1, from coordinate 69,946 downwards.
GACGCTCATGTCAATCAACTATCGTGGGAGCGGCCTCTGAAAATGGCTCGATTTGAAAAAGGGGATATTATTTTTACAGATTAATTAAAAACCACTGCATGGATTTTTATCATTATTTATCATTGGTACATACACTGCCAACACACATTAATGTTCAAACAACATGTTAAAGTGAACTTTGCATCCGATGACCCCTTTAAAAGTCCAGTATGAATTGCTGACAGCAAGCGGTTTAAATGGGTAAACAATAAGAAAAAGGAAGTCCAAATCTCTTTCAAGTGTTGAAGCAAAAAAATATATCTATGAAATATTAATTTTCATTTATTTTACAGTGCAATTGTTTTCAAATATGGCTATTAATAATAACATAAAATTGTTATTATTATTATTATTATTATTATATTCTAATTTGTTTGGCTTCCCAAATATAGACAATGTAATTTAGACCGAGACCATATACCACAAATAAAAAGAGAATTTTTTTTTTTTTGATCATTACTTTTATCCAGCAAGGAAACAATAAACTGATCAAAAGTGACAGTACATACATTTACAATTTTACAAAAAAAATTCTATTTTACATAAACGTATTTTCTATTGACTAAGAAAAAAACAGTTTCCACAAAAATTAAGCAACACAACGGTTATCAACATAAGAAACGTTTCTTAAACAGCAAATCAGCATATTAGAATAGTCTTTGAAGGATCATGATTCAGCTTTGCATCGCAGGAATAAATTACATTCTAAAATTTATTAAAATGGAAAACGGCTATTTTAAATTGCAACAATATTTTACAAAGAAACCATTTTGACTGAATTTTTCTGATCAAATCTTATGGACTCCAAACTTTTGAACAGTACTGTGTAATTTATTTAATAATGTTTACGTAAAAATATTACCATCAATTATGCTTTAACATGAAGTTCTCACTGACGTAATTTAGCACTTGCCTCACAGATTAAAGCCATCTAACTATGCAGTATTGAGAAATATGTGCAACAGTAAAGAAAGTCACAGACTGAAATTACAAGCAGTAATAGTACCAACAGTAAAGTAACATGACTTATGATGTGGTTGATTTGGATATGCTTTGATGCATATATGAGAATCACCCAGGAAAAAAAAAAAAAAAAAAAAATTTCATTGGTCACTTAAGTGAATCACCCAGGAAAAGCATCAAAAACTTTCATCGGTCACTTAAGTTCAGATTTGTTTTTTTTTTTTGTTTTTTTTTAGATGTTTTTAATGTATTAATAACAATGCAGACAGACTGAAACAGGAGAAACTAAATTACATTTAAGATAATCTGTCTATAATATATATTTATTTAAAAATCTGCTAAATCTTTTATTGGAAAATTAAATACAATTTTATCAAACTTTGATAAATTGCCTTAATCTTTTAAACAACTGAGAAGACAGTGAGCAAAATAGTGATCAAACATTTTTTAATAATCACCTGGACCTCTGCTTCTCGTAAATACTACTGTGTAATTGTGCATGTTATGTTTTGACAGATGACGTTATGAAATTCAAATTATGTGGATTTGAAAACTCATCGATCATAAAGCAATAATTATTTATTTATTAGCAAGCAAATATTCAGTGAAGTCATTAATGCTCATGTGTTATGTTGATGTTTTTATCTCTAATATTCCAACAACAATTTTTGACAGACGTGATAATGTCCATGAAGGTGAACTATGTTTGATTTTTTAGGTAACTCAAATGCTTTTTGTATAGTTCATTACTTATTTTACAGCATTTTTACAGTTTATTTTGTGGCTTAAGTAACTTACAGGTTACTTAGAGACTGACATGTTTGTCTTGTCAAAAATGTAACATTCTAGCTAGTGTTTAATTTAACTACAAAAAGTAAAATGAAATCAACACAGATGAAACATTAAAGATTAAATTTAAATACCTCGCTCTTATCTGGGCCAGGTCCATCCTATGCTGCATCAACACCTCTTGATTTCTAAGGGGTAGCTGTAAAACAATGACATCCATCAATCCATATTTATGGAAAAGTGTTTGATAATACAATAAAAATAATAACACTTCACTTTAAGATATGTTTTCTACATTTACAAAGACTTACGTTAAATGTTTGTGTCTCATGTCTGGGGGAGCCAATGTGTCTAACTTTGACTGTGTTGACGTCACTGGAAGCATCACTGGTCCCTGAATCGTCCGAGCTGTGTTTTGTGATGTGCTGCTGTACTTGACAGGTGGTATCTGTTTCAGAATTAGTCTCAAGTTCAGTCTTAATTCGAGGTGCTTTGTTAATAAAGGGAAAGTTATTCTCACTACTGTCCATCATTTGGGTTTCAGTGTCTTTGCTGGGCGTCTGATCATGATAAATGTCCATACATGGTGATAAAGATGCTGATTCACTGTACACAGGCAATTGCTCTTCAGTCTCCTCCTGCTGTGTATAAACTTCTAGTTTCATATGCATTTCTGTATCCTTCAAGTCATGTTCAGATCTCCATTCCTCTGAAAATGTCTGGGTGTGTTTTCGTCCTTGAGTCTCAGAGGAGCAAGGCTGTGTTTCTGTATGAATAAACACAAACAAACAAACTGTAGTACTTAAACGTGTGTAACAAAGAACGCTGCATAAACAGCTGTGGTAAACGTATTAAAGACTTAATTATTCGTGTTCCTAATAACCAAAACATAAAAACAATACGTATTCGAATCGGATTTAAGGTGAACTGACTAACCAGAGTCCATCTGAACTCCTGCCTGCTGCAGTCTCCTCTTGAGCAGCTCAATCTCCTGTCTGGAGCGACAAATCTCCTCATTATATTCTGAAAATATGTCTTCCACAGCCTTAAATATCTCTTGCGCAGCTAAAGTCAATCTCTCAGTCAGAAAAACACTTAAAATCTGCAGTTTAGACATTGCGCGTTAATAAAATATCAGTGAAGTGTACATCCACCTTTTATTTCCCCATCCATAACAGATATTTCTCGTCTGTTTTGTCTGCGTACATGCTGCTGTATGTCGTTGATAATCAGCTCCACCTGCTGGTCTGGATGTGTGCTCCATATTTATAAAAAAAAAACAATTCTTCTAATCATTACAAAATATAATTATTTTACGTTTACAAGTTAATCTATTTTCAGTTACTAATAGCAAATTACCGTTGTTTAATTTTGGCATTTTATTAGGTTTCTCACTCAGCCTATACAAGTGGAAATATCTGGCTGCTGAATGATTCAGCAAATCTAAATCTTTGGATGATACAGTGGACATCTCCCTACTAGATCATATCATTTTGATTCAAGAGTTCGAGATATGAGAAACAAATATACGCTAAATAAACTCTCTGTTCTCAACAAACCAATTCACACCCTTCAGCTTCAAAATAACATCTCACATCCTTTTTTTCCCCTCTTCCTGCTGCTTTTTGTTACTATGGAAACATGAATCTTAACACTTTTATGGTAGTTATGAAAAACAGTAACCTAAACACATACAGAAACTACAATGACTGTAATAAAAAAGGACTTCATTCTCTTATTTCTCCTAAAATATTATTTACCATCAATCTAAAACATTTCCACTAAAATACCATCATTACAAATTGTGATACCATTCTGAAACCATGGTAAAATTTTAATATGTGCCATTAGATTTTGATGGCAACTGGCAACCAAATCAAATGAGCTATTCTTTTTTAACAGTTTCAATAGTCTTCAGAAAAAATGGTTTATAAAATTACCTGAAAGAGATATAATTACAAATTACTATATAGTATAATTATAAAAATTACCTGAAAGAGATCAAATATTATCCTTAAATACTGTAAAATATTATTACTTAAATAACAAGATTTTATGCCATGTCAGAGGAAAGAAATGTACAATTCCACATGCAGATATAGGGGCTTCTTGAGTGTGTGCAGTGGAGAGGAGGTTTATAGTACTGGGCAGTAGACTGAGAAAATAATTCACTGTCAAAATATTATACTTAATAATATTACAATAATATCATAAAAACCCTCCAGGACTCTACTACGATCAGCCAGAATAAAATCCAACATCAACGGTGAGCACACTTTTCTGACGGCCATATTTCATAAAATACAAATCAAAATGTATATTTTATGAAATGTGTCCATCAGAAATCACATGCATAAGTGTGCTCACTATTAATGCTGGATTTTTTGATGTTGAAAACTTCAATATTTTTTACTTCAGTTACACCTTACTACCCCTACCTAGTTTCCTACGCCCCATGAGGCCCTGCGTCAGAAGTGGGAGTGTCTTCCGGTTCAAAGTGGAACATGACATTCATTCAACAGTTGACAGTAGTGATGGGCATCTGGAGGCCTCCTGAAGCACTGAGACTTTATTCTGACTCTTTCGGGAAAAGATTCAAAGCTTTGAGAATGTTGAAAACTACTATCTGGTGGTTAGTAAAAAATAAAGCAGCCAAAAGCTTGTGAAAGAAGGTCCGTCGGAAGAAGCGTTTACCACACATTCCATAGAATGACTCATGTTAAATGTACATATAATGTACATATATGAATTGCATATGGCAAATATTTAATTTTCCTGAAATATTTTGTATTCTTCATATTACCTGTATGACTGGGTATTTGGGGTTCAAGCCCATAGCGCTAAAACCCTATTGTAACTGTTGGTCACCTAAAACTCCACGTAAAACTGATTATGCAGACCAAACTGTAAGTCGTAGAGACTTGAAACTTGGAGGGATGGTAATACTCACACCACCGACAACGTGAGCAAGGCTCGCCCCATTCGGCCTAATGCGAACCCTACAGCGAACAAAAGTACGAAATCTCTCATAACTCCTAAACCTTCAGTCGCAGGTTTAGGAGTTATGGAGTTGTCTTGCAAACAACTCCTAGGTTTTTCACCCGATCGGAACCAAACCAGTGCAAAAAGATTCTCTTCTTTTTCACAGAAAAAGTTGAACTTTCGACTCACTGTCGCAAAGGGGTGCCAAAACTTTCGAAAGGGGCAGGGACACTTTTAGCAAAATGCCTATAAATCTGAAACGGAATGAAATATCTCCGCCAAACTGGTGTAAGAGTTCAAAAAAAATATGGCCGCCATTGGCAGACGAAATTTGAGCACCTGTTAGACAACGTTAATGGAGGCCGATCGGAATGAAACTCGATGGGCCTGTTCAACTCATGGCCCCAAAGGTCTGAGAGAAATTTGAAATCAGCACTGGAGGGCGATATCACATTTTTCAAGGGTGTAAACCATTGTACGTCGAGTAGTTTTTCGTACATACGCACAATATTCCTATCATACGTTATAACTTCTCATTCCGGACAACTTTGCCTCTAGAACCACTGCTGTCAATCAAATCGTTTGTTAAATGACTGAAAAGATGTAAAAAACCTACCGCAAACTAGTCCTAGGTTTTCTGCTCAGTCTGGAAAAAAACACACATATATATGTTTTTTTGGTTTTTTTTTTAAATAAAACAAATGTTGAAATTTACCCTTTGGGAAGCTATAACGGGGTCATTTAAAAAAGGGGCCTGCACAAATTTACCCCAAATCATTCAAGGCCTGAAGAAAAACTCGACGGACTATAGCTGGCGCTATCACAGTTATAAACATAAAAAAAAACATTATATTTCTATGGTAAATTACCTGTATTTGCCAAAAATTCTTTTTAAATCATTCATTTAGGTGGGTAAAAATGTAATTAAATAAGTCAGAATGAAAATGTAAAGTAAAGTAAGATCTGGGGGTTAAAACATTCCGACACACAAAGTGAATTGCGCACATGACCAGACAGAAAGCGAGGCTTTGTTTGTCATTGGTCAGGCAAAAAATGTTCGCATACTCCACGTTGCTCCAAAAACTTCATCTGGACTCCTCCGTCAGCTATTGGTTCAAGAGCTCTTATCACTTGGTTTCAAGCATCACTTGGGTGGATGGGTGACGTAATCTCTGAGAACTTCTATCTGCAAATCCTGAAATTACACAATAATAAATACTGCTTTACCAAGTGCCATCATTTTTTAAAGCTGTGCACTGTTCCAATAAAATTCACAAGGGTCCAGCCCATTTTCTTCCATAGAACATAACAATTAAAAGTGATCCAGCTTTAAGTTAACATTGCTACTGCAGCTTTATCTATGGGGCCATTCACACAGAGCAACACAGAATGCCTCCTCCGTCATGTTATCAAATAAATCAAATAAACAGTTGTCATGCCAACTTGCTTACTGTAAACAAAAGCTGTCAACACTTGCCCCGCCTCCAGGAACTGACACTGATGGGCGGTGCTGCATTTAAACATTGAAATTCTTAACTTGACATGGCGTCTTAAATGCACAGCGCACCATACAAGTCCATCTAGCGAGTCTACACGGAATAACAATGGAAAAGAAGCACACTGGAATGGAAAAACACATTCTGTGTGAACGGCCCCTAAGCCTTAAATCTGAAGTATTAGCATTTTAAGACTTAGATATAGTTACAACAGTAAGGCAACTGTCAGAATACATAGTATGTTCAAGTTGGAATCATTATGAAATGGAGCCCTTACCTGGGTTAGTAGGTTTCATCCAGAGATCTATTTGTTCACTTGGAGTTTGGTCATCTTTACTTGAATTATCAGGAAAGGTGTTCTTTTCTTCAGTCACAGGTATAAATCAATTATTTTATCATCTATGTTCAAGGTACGTCGTTGTCAGGGAAAGACATAATTTGAGTTGGAACACTGGCTTCCATCTTCAACATTCATATAGTCATTACAGAAGCATGAATACAAGCGAGTACCCAGGACCCCAGGAGAAACACACCGTACAGAATGGAGAACTTTCTGTTCAGGTTCTGAAGCTTCAGTAAAACTCTGACACTGAAGCAGGACATGTGAAGGTTAAAGCTGTGAGAAAACACAAAAGGACAGCATTGTCTTCGGGATTTTCCAGCTTCCAAAATTCATAGCCCTTCTGTAGAGAGATCTCCATGAGCAATCTTTGTTGTTTCTTTACAGTACAGTCCTCAAGTAAGGAAATTCTTGTGCAACCTTAGGTTTACAACAGAAAACAGTAATGTTGTTCACAGCATCCATGCAAGTGGCATCAAACTAGTGACAATCAGGCACCTCTTCTCCACGGATGTAGTATCCTTCTTCTTCTTTAGAGGTTCATTTGTGGAACATCCAAATCTATTGGTCGACAAGCTGTTTTCAGACCTCTAGCTTTCAAAGCTGCTTGTTTACATGCAGTATAGCGATGCTGAAGTCTGGACACTTTTCTGCATCAGCCGGCATTTTTTTCCACATCTGCGACACTGCCATCCATTCTGCCTATTCAGACCCAGCTGTACTACTTGGAAAGCCAACCTTTGTATGTGGAGCATCAGTTTGCTTTTTCATCTTTCTTTTTTCCCTCTTTCGGGACGCATCTATTTCACGGATTTGTCTTTTCTTCTCTGCTCCCATCCTCTCCCTCTCCTCTCTTTTCCTTATCCTGTTATACTCTCGTTTCTTCATCCGCTCTTCTTCTGTTAAGACTTTACTTTTTTTAGGTGATGGAGGCTTATCAGGATCTTCACACTTTCGTAACTTCTTTTTGGCTCTGAATCTTCTCTGTCGCTCACGATTATTTCCCTTATCAATTTCTGTAGCAGTAGCAGTCCTCTTTCTTCTATACTCTCTTGCTCTTGCAGCTTCCAAAGCTTTGAACTCAGCAAATTTTACAGGGTCTTTTTTCAAACGATCCCTCCAGGCCTGACTATATCTTGCACTGTCGGGTTTCCGCTCGTCAGATTTTGACACTTCATCCTGATAGACAGACGACTGACTTTCCTTACTTTGACGTTCAGAGTTACAAGGCTGGATTGTCAAAGACATTCTGAAATGAAAATTTTGACACCATTTATATGATTTATTCAACATTTACATTGGTGGAGGAAGCCTCAATATATATATACACATATATATATATATATATATATTGCTATATATATAACTATATCTATATCTATCTATCTATCATGAGAAAAAGAACTGTCAAGAATTCAAAATTCTTGAAAATATTCAATTTAACAATGTCAGAATCAGAATACGTTGTTTGTGCATAAGAAATGTCTGTCAAAATATAACAACTTCTTGTTTCTGTCCAGAACCAACACTTGTTAAACGACGTTCACTAACCCAGGAATTTTTTTGCTATTTATTCTCTTTAGCATGCAGTGTGAAGTATTTCACTCAGTTTCAGAGAGCGAATAACAAATTTATACTCATATACGTTATGTATTATGTACGTAATCATCATATTTTTCTCCTTTTCAGAAAACGATCTGCTTGAAGTCTGACGTCACGTGTAACTGCTTTCGGGTCCAAATGTTCAGAAACCACGAGAAAATAACAAATGGTGCTAATATACACTCACAATGTGATTTAATACTACCAAAAAAATTATAATTCTTACCTTTAACTCACTAAAATTGACTAAAATCCCAGATAGCCTGACAATGAAAATATAAATGGGTAATTCTATTAACAGAAATACACTTGAAAAACACTTTAAAAACAAAATGGTTTTTCTACCACTTAAAATACAATAATGTAATCATAACTATTAAATATATGATGTTAATAAATAAAAAAAACTAAACGCTGAATAAATTTTATAAAATGTATAATCAAAGTAGTGGTCCCCTCAAATTGTGTCACTGGTGTTACTGTTTAACGAAAATCATTTATTTTGAAAAAAAAAAAAAATTCACAATGATGACATCACTTGACTTCTGTCTTCCTATTTCCTCTTTTCAGTTATCAGAAATTTTCTCATTTATCTCATGATTTCACCTGAAGCTTTTAGTTGAAGTCACTGGTGTGAATTACTTCATTGTTAGGGAATTGTAAAAAATTAGAAAACAAATGGATTAAACTACTTAATTTAGTGAGTATACAATGACTGACAACATGTTGTTTGATACCTTGCAGCAGCCATTTTGTAAAAAATGCATTTTTCATGAGAATTGTCACTGGTGTTGCCTTCCTTATGGGTAACAACAAGGAAGATCAGTATATCAGGTCTTATGTATGTCACTGGTGATTCATTGTGTCACCGGTGTTACTGTTTTTTTTTCTGTCACATTAAATAAAACATAATCTCCTTATTTCTTGCATTTTCATTATTTTTCTTTAACTCTAATGACATGTGCTGGAAATAAAACATAGATAAATATTTTGTGAAAACCTTTAATATTGCCAAAGAAGGTAACACCAGTGACCAAAAAAAATGGTACATGTGGTCTTTAAATAATTGCACAAAAAAAAAAAAATAAAAACATTAAGCTGTCATTTATATGTATTCATAAAGTCAAAAGGAAATCTAACAATGTGGTCTAAGTTTAAATGTTAGAAAAATAAATACATTTTAAGACATCTTGTCATACCAACAGTGGACATTTCTGTAGAATGTCTGAAATATAAATAAATAAATAAATAAAATTAATTAATTATTTGTGATTGGGACGCTGCGAGCACGGACACTGTAGTGTACACGGTAAGTTTGAAAACTTTTAGCTTAAATGTTTAATATTAATATACAGTGCTTATAAACAGCTGCTGAAATAGTATAAGTGAAGCGAGCTGAGGCTTGAACCCGGAAATAGCATTTCTTACATCACCACTTTACAAGCGGATGACGTACTCAAAACATCCAGTAGTGTAGGTTTTCCATAACAGCGTTTCTACAGATATAAAGACATTAAATTTAAGATGCTTTAAGACCTTTTTAATAGCATCTTAAATAAAATTTAAGACCTAAACCTGTAACATAAACACACATTATATACATATATGTAATATTTAATGTGTTTAAGTAAAAATAAAACTAAATATCATCGCTGTCATGAATGATATTTATTACTACAATATACAGTAAACTTTTCATATCAGGAGACAATATTTCACACAAAATATCCCCACAAAAGTACCACATCACAGAGATTTTTATTGGTGTAAACCAGGTGTCACCAAACTTGTTCCTGGAGGGCCGGTGTCCTGCAGAGTTTACCTCCAACTTTCCTGTTCTATAGGAAAGGTCACCTTAAATGACTTTTGTTGACTTTTTGTTTGATCTGGCGCTATATAGAAAATAAAATTAAATAAAATTAACTTGCATGTTGCTCAGTGACTGACATGTTTGGCTTGTCAAAAACGTTACATTAATTTGTCGTAAATTCGACTTGAAAATCAAGATAATTTTTTTAACCAGAAAAAAGTGTTTTTTATTGTTTTTATTGTCTCCTGTATCAAAAATTATTTAAACCCATGAAAATGCGGATCCATTTTGAAACTGTTGTTCTATTATTATTACCCCTTAGCAGATTTTGACTCAATTACAAAATGTCAACTCAAATCAGCACAGATGAAAAATGCAATTCAAGTACCTCTGTCTTATCTGGGCCAGTTCCATCCTGTGCTGCATCAACATCTCTTGATTTCTGAGTTGCAGCTGAAAAACAATGACATCCATTAGCTCACATTTATGGATAAAAGTTAAATTAAGTTAAAACAATAAAACTTCACTTCATATACACAGACTTACATTAAACGTTTGTATCTCATGTCTGGGTGAGCCAATGTGTCTAACTTTGACTGTGTTGCTGTCACTGGAAGCATCACTGGCTCCTGAATCATCCAAGCCGTGTTTTGTAATGTGCTGCTGTATTTGACAGGTGGTACCTGTTTCAGAATTACTCTCAAATTCAGTCTTAATTTTAGGTCCTTGGTTAATAAAGGTAAAGTTATCCATCATTTGGGGTTCAGTGTCTTTGCTGGGCGTCTGATCATGATAAATGTCCATACATGGTGATAAAGATGCTGATTCACTGTACACAGGCATTTGCTCTTCATTCTCCTCCTGCTTTGTATAAACTTCCAGTATCATGTGCATCTCTGTATCCTTAAAGTCATGTTCAGATCTCAATTCCTCTGAAGATGTCTGGGTCTGTTTCTGTCCTTGAGTCTCAGAGGAGCAAGGCTGTGTTTCTGTATGAATAAACATAATAAATAAACATACTTAAGTTCTAATAAATGCATAATAAAGCATAAATTAGCAAAACTTAAACATGAGTAACAAAGGATGCTGCATAATAAAAAAGGCAAAGCGTTGTTCTTTATTGGCTCTGTTGGGATGATCTAAACATAAATACTGTAAACTATGTAAAGGGGCGTGGCTGATTTAAAGAGCGTCCTCTTAAGTAAACGCATATTCGTGTTTATAAAAACCATAACCTGAAAATAATAAGTATTCGAATCAGAGTTAAGGTGAACTGACTAACCAAAGTCCATCTGAACTCCTGCCTGCTGCAGTCTCCTCTTCAGCAGCTCAATCTCTTGTCTGGAGCGACAAATCTCCTCATTATACTCTGAAAATATATCTTCCACAGCCTTAAATATCTCCTGCGCAGCTAAAGTTAATCTCTCTGTCAAAAAATCACTTAAAAGCTGTAACGTAGACATTGTGCTTTTATAAAATGTCACTGAAGTGTTTATCCACCTCTTATTTCCACATCTATAATATTTCTCGTCTGTTGTTTTGTCTGCGTTCATCCTGCTGCTGCTCGTTGATAATCAGCACCACCTGCTGGTCTGGATGTGTCCTGTACATATAAACCGAGTTTTTCTTATCCTTACATAATATTTGATATTTAAAAATGAACCTACTATCGGTGACTAACGGCAAATTACCCTTGTTTAATTTTACCAATTTATTACAGCTTTGCCACGAAAAAGGCTTAGTCTATAAAACTGAAAATATCTGACTGCTGAATGATTCAATTTACCAGTCAGAATCAATCATTCCAGAGAGCTGTGAAATGTTTTCACTTAATGACTGTTAAAAAGCCCTTTGGTCTATTACAAACTATAAATCAATTTTTTTTTTTTTTGATAACACAGTAGACATCTCTATACCAGACCATGTAATTTTGATTCAAGAGTTCAAGATGTGAGGAACAAATACACGCATAAAATCTCTCTCTCTCCTCCGCAAACCAGTTCACACCGTTTACCTTCAAAATAACATCTCACATCCTTTTTCTTCCTCTCCCTGTTGTTTCCAGTTACCATGGAAACACCAATGTAATATGCTTTCTTGTAATACATTTATGGTTTATTAAAATAGCAATCTAAACACATTTAGAACGTTAAATGACTGTAATAAAAAAAGGATGTGATTTTCTTTTTCTTCCTAATAAATGATTTAGCATAAATCTACAAAATTTCCACCAAAATACCATCATCATTATAGTTTGTGTTACTGTACTGTAGCAGCCATGGTAATTTTTTTTTAATAAAAGCCATCAGATTTTGATTTTGCAACCAAATCCAATGAGCTATTCTTTCAACAGTTGTTAGAATTTTTTTTTAATCACCTGAAATGGGTTTAAATATTAGAAATTGCCTTAAATTGCCTCTAAAATATTGACACTTAACTTAAATAACAAGAATTTATGCCATGCCAGAGGAGAAAAATGGTGGTAATTCCACATGCACTCAAACACACAGGGGTTCATGGAGTGTGTGTGCAGCTGAGAGCAGGTTTATAGTGCAATGGATGGTGAAGAATAAGTCATTGTTTGACAGGGCCAGCTGTCAGCTCCACTCTTCCTCACGACAGGCCTTGCCTGGCCACCTGCCTGCTATTCTCCAACTATGGTCACAAACTCTCTCTTCAGACCACCTCAGATTAGTGCCAAAACACATTACTTTATTGCTAATTGCCATTTTGTATTGTTCGGTAAAAAACAAGTAGCCAGCTGCTCTCGAATAATTCTCGAAGAACCAAATATCATAACTTGCAGAATATATACTACAGTTTATAAGCTTGATGTCAGTAGAATTATTTTTAAAATATTTTATTTATAGTTTTATTTATATTGTTTAAGTAGTTTTTTATAATTTTGAAAATTGTTCAATACTTTTCAAATTGTTCACAATTTCTATTACAAATCAAAACATTTGTCAGTTTCCACAAACTGTTTTTAACACTGACAATAACAAGAAATGTTATTGATGATGAAATGAGTGCCAAATCAGCATATTAGAATGACTTCTGAAGAATCACGTGACAGTGAAGACTGGAGTAAGGACTGCTAAAAAAGCAGCTTTGCAATAAATAAATAGATTAGTCATCATTAAAAAATAATTAATTATGATTAATCCCACCAAACATTTAAGTTTTTAAATATACTTTTATAATGCAATCATTTCACATTCAATCTTCAAATTAATGTAGAAGACAGTTGTTTTTAATATTTGTTAAATATTTTTTAAAGACTGAAGGTGAGTATCACTGATACCGATATTACTGATATCTCTAGGAAATTGTTCTTTTTTTTCCTAATATTTAACCACTTACTATAAGCATTCAACAGTATAACTGAAATCTATCAATTTGAACATTTATTAGACTTAAAAAAAAAATAACAACTTCCAATTTAATTAAACTTAAAACAATCTTCACATAAACCCAGTGCTGGGCATGTAAAAATAATTGGTTATAGTTTCTAGTTACTTCTCACAAATAGTAACTGAGTTACATCATCATAAAACTAATTACCAGGGACAGTAACTATTGTGTTATTTTTTTTTCTTTTTTTAAATGTTCAAATATATGAAATAACTTGGATGCCCTCAATATTAAATATGTTAAATGAACAAAACATTGTACACTAATCTACACTATTTTAATGTATTTTAATGTTGCTGTGGGACAATGTGAGAGACACCTTCCAGGGGCTAAATATCATTTGAAACGGCAATAGTCATAATAACAACAAAACAATGTGCTTTTGTAAAGGAAAAAAAAAACAGTGTCTCTGTAACCTCACAGATACGTAAATAAAACCTGAATCTCAGCGAATACCTGCCTCATAGACATGAGAAATATGTGTATAGAAAGCTTGAAAAATGTCTACTTTAAGAAAATCAAGTAAGTCATGTCGAAAACAAATATTCTCTGATAAAGTAATCCGTATTATACCAACGCAAGCTCCAGTTTTTCCCGTCTAAACTCATTTTTTCTAATGTAAACACCCACGAGTGGCTCCGCTTTTTCAATTTTAATCATCCACGTGTAAGTAAACACCCACATCAACACAAACACCCACTCTGTAAACAAACGTGAATATTCATCAAGTTAATCTTGGCTACTTTTCGTTTCTGGAAGAGAGGAATAAGCCAGAATTTACCATAGAAGAAGAACACAATGCAACCTGACGTGATGCGCAGCTTTGCAGGTATGGCTGAGAGATATATTTTTATAACACTGTTATTCCCATCACTGTATAAACCCATTATTTACCTATGCCCTTTCAGCAAGTAGGAAATATAAAGAAATTGAATAAATTGATCAAACTACTAATACAATCCTAATTAAATATAGATGAATCCTTAAAGCTACAAAAGCTATTGATTTCCTCTTTTTTTCTTTTGTTCTTTGATTAATAGATCTGCTCGTAGTAATAGCATGCTCGTAGTTTCATCTGCTCTTTAATATGAATTGATACAGACTACAGCGCGCCACCGCATTTGTGCGTGCAACTGAGGAGCACATGCTACGAGTATAGTATAGTATAACGGCTGACAAGACAGGTAAATTCGTTTTCACTGACATATGGTTTGTCAACATCTCATCTGACCGCAATTTAATGTTGTTTTACTGAAGCTCCCTCGTCACCTGGTACCATTTCCGCGCTTGTTTGACTAGCGCCTGGTGCTGAAGTGAAGTTGCAGTGCGTGTCTGAAAACATGTGGTCGTAAAGACGTTCTGTGACTAAATAAACGCACTTTTTGTCGAGTAAAAGAGACAGAAGCAGCATTTGTTATTGGGGTGGCCAACCCCAGCCCAGCCCCTGTTAAATGCTAAATATTTTAAATGCTGTTAAACTAGAAAAAATAATTGCCTGCGTTAACGCGCTACTTTTGAAATACATAAGGCGGTGCATACTTTATATAAAAACAAAATAAATGGAAAGTCCAAAAAAAAAAAAAAAAAAAAAAAAAACTTTTTAAAATCATCTACATATTGTAATCTACTGTATGAAAGAACATGATACAAAATCCTTATTTCTTAGAATGTATCTTAAAAAAAATATCAGTGGGTTGCTTGCTATCTGTTGCATCAGCATTGCAAATCAGTCAGAGCTCCTGGGTTATTTAAAACACAGTGATCAATGCAAGATTGGAAAAAACAGCTTAGTGTCCGAGCAGTGACACATCAGATGCCACTGTGCTGGCATGAACATGCCACAGACATGTCAGCACAGCTACAACATAACTGTCATTCTGTGTCATCCCAACGCCCCACAAAAACACTCGGCAACATGCCACTCTAACCAGCGACTCGTAAAACTCAGTTCTGTCGTAAAGAAGCCTTTATGCTCTCAATGAGTATGAAGGTTGTGTTATGTTTATGTAGGAAGCTGCCTTGACTGGAACCTGCCTTTGTTCATCAAGTCATTGAAGTCAGGGATATGCCTGGTATCTGTGTCACTTTCCTAGATTTGCATTCCAGTGACTGGGATGTTTACACTAGATTCCGTTTATGTCTCTTCAAGTAAGAGTAACCGTATCTGCATCACGGGCATTCTCACCCCGTCTTCAATGTTGTCTAACTATTTGGTCGCTCCAGAAACCAAAGTGCTAAATTTATGCTCTTGATGACATGGGAGAAGGTCACTGGAGCCCAGAGTCAGATATAAACAGTGAGGGACGAGCAGAGAAGCTCGTAGGCCATATTTTTACTCGCCGATAAAGCCTGGGACGAGGCTCAACTTTCCTTAACGTCCCAACTGGAATCCAGACATGGAAGACAAACAAAATTAGGACCATTGCCGGCATAGTTTTCGCAGAAAACATTTGAATGCGGTCCCATCCCGGCCCCACCTTTTCAAACGAATGATAACGACCACAAATGTTTGAATCGAAAAGCGCCACAATTTCCTTGTATTCATCTGTGGAATGACTGCCGTTAACTGCTGAGAATGAAAAATATCCTCTGTCCTGTTGGAATGAGGAGGATGCATGTCTTTGAAATCTACATTTCAGATTCCATAGACTAATATTAGCTTCATACACTGTAGCGAAAAAGTATTTAAAGGATGCTATTCCTGGATGTTCATGGCACTGAGGCATCACTGTAGGTCTGTGGGTGAGAATCAAATGGAATTCAACAGGAACACACACCCTGTGGAAAACACTGAATAGACATCCAATCTTGATCTTGATTCATAGGGAGGTCATACTGTAGGTGATCCATTTTTAGCATTAATAGGCCTACACTAAATGAAAACGCAGAGGGTTTCTTTTTCCATGAAGTCTCTTGAAGGACAGTACAGCATCATTATGGGGTTTAATGCGTTTGTCAGCTGTTCTGTGATACTGTTGTCAAGAGGTGTTTCCACTAGCTCCCCACATGGACGACCGCCATGATTGTGCTCTTAGAAAGTGATGTATCGTTAACGGCTTGTCTGGTCTATTTAAATGACCCATGAGAGGCCGCAGTCACACTGCCACAGTTTAAGAAGGTGATTAATAGTTTGCCACATGAGGTTGGTACTGTTGTAGAACAGGCTACAAGCTAATTTGACACAGTATGACTTATGGAAATAATCTCTAAATTAGCTGTATAGAATTATAACATTTCTGATGTTATAGAGAATGAATGGTGTTAACTGTAAATATATTAGTTTCCGTTAGGATATACCACACTACAGTTTGGGGTCAGTACAATTTTCATTTTTATTTTTAAAGAAAATTAATACTTCATATTTAATATATATTCATTAAGCAAGCATTAAAGTGATCAAATGTAACAGTAAAGACATTTGAAATGTTTTAGAGATTTCTATTTCAAATAAACGCTGTCCTTTTGAACTCTTTCTATTTGTCAAAGAACTCTTAAGGCCAATTCACACTGCGCAGATAAACGCCAAAAAACACCAACAAACTAGTCTATTGGAGTTTGTTGGATCAGTGTGTTACCCCTGTCGGTGTCTGCTGGCATTGGTTGGAGTTTGGACTGAACATGCTTAATCGGTGTTTGTTGGGGTGTGGAATGTCTGAGCAGTGTGAAATGATTTTCCAACAAACTACAACAAACTTTGAAGTAATCCAACGTGGTAACGAACCATTGCCGCTTAAAGCGTGCTTCACCCACAGACTCTTTCGTTTTATTCGCTGTGTTCTCAGGCGAAGAATGACAAGCATAAACATTAATAAAAGTACAATTTTGATTGTGGTTACAGGATCATCAGTTTCTTCCCCAGTCAGACTTACACCGGACACAAGAGGCGCTGTGCGACGCGGCAAAATACAACAGAGGTTCTACTGATTATAATCAGTAAAGCTGTCTAAACTGGATGCGGTGCGATGCGACAACTGTCGCGTCCGGTGTAGATATGGTGTTACTTGACTCGCTGTGACTCGAAGTTTGTTTGGGCAGTGTAAACATCATATTTTTCATCAAATTTTAAATCCAACAGCCAAATAAAGCCAACTTCTTTGTTGGTATTTGTTGGCGTTTGTCTGTGCAGTGTGAATTGGCCTTTATAAAAACTGCCTTCAGGGTTGATTAATAAGAAAAGTTTTTTGAACAGCAAATAAGCATAACAGAATGATTTCTGAAGGATCATGCAGTTCTGAAGACTGGAGTGATGGCTGCAGAAAATTCAGCCTTGCCATCACAGGAATACTTTTTAAAAATGTAGCCTAAATAAAATGTCACAGCATAGCTTACTTAAAGGGGACATCAGATGCAAAACTCACTTTTAAATGTTGTCTGAACATAAATGTTGGCAGTATGTGTACACAACCACTGTATAATGATAAAAATCCACCAAGTGGTATTTTTTAAACCTTTAAGTAATATCCCCTTTTTCAAATCAAACCATTCTCATCTGTGTGACGTCACACTGATCAAGACCGCTCCCACGATAGTTGATTGACATGGCCGTCTTACCTTAGACCCGCCCTGAGTAAGCTGAGTGAGCGGTAAACAGTCTGACTGCCATAACATAGACATAAATGCATCTATGTTCATGTGAATCATTTGTGTTCCAGCTTCACCTACAGCAGAAGTGAGTATAAGGTTTTTTTTATGCATCTTTGCAAATCTCCTTTCCTAATAATGTGCTAGTTAGCAAGTTTTGCAGCTAAATGTGGCTAAAGTAAACAGTACTGCTTGTCACCTCACAGAAGAGAGGGGCGGGGCGAGCAGAACTTATTAGCATTTAAAGGCAAATGCCAAAAAAAGGCTCACTCTAAAAAAGGGCTGATTTTAGGTAAAAAGGATGTTTTTGCACTACCACTGAGATTTTAACCAAAATATGTTATAGACTTCTCATTAAGACCCTAACGAATCATACCAACTTGTGGAAAATGGGCATCCGATGACCCCTTTAAATAGAAAGTTGTAGTTATTTTGAATGGTAATAATATTTCAGATTACAATTGTACTAATGTTTTTGAATATTACTGTATTCACTAGGCTATATATTTTGATGCAGCCCTGGTGAACGTCAGATGATCACAAAAATAATCACTTTTTCGTTTAAAGGGATACAGCTACGGCCGCCAAGGATTACTGGGCATGCGCACATCAACATTGCATCATTTTTGTCATGCTAAACAACAATAATTTCTGTATTAGCATTATTGTAATGGGAAGGTTTAGGGTTGTTTTAATAAAACACAAATAGGTAGCAAATTTAATTTATTGTAGCCGTAGCTCTATACCTTCTAGCAGTAACCCGTTTCCGAGGCATTGAGAATGAGAATCGAGAGTCGAACCCAGAATGGAGTCGACTGAACTGAAAGGTCAAACGAGTCCAGGTATCACATGACTTTACCCATTACATCGCAGCAAGCTACATGATCATTATATACTGGTATACGCGACTCCTGTTTTTAAAAAGAGGTAAC
>JAHKKF010529385.1:4849-50948 GCA_019740295.1 Labeo calbasu | reverse complement strand
AAGTCCATTTCAGAACTTTCCAGATGCTAACAGTGGTTTTCACTTCAGCGACTATTTACAACTTAGAGATTGCTTCACTGACAAACATGTCGGTCCATAACGTTAGTCTAGTCTAGCACAAGTTATGCAAAAACTCCCATATAATCACTGAAGCTACAAAATGAATCTTTTATTTACATTGTATCTGCAATGTGTTGTTTATGATAAGGGCATTCGCAAGCATGTGCACTCATCAGCTCTGGCATTTTCAGCGCTGACTAATCTACAGTAAGCTTCTGATTGGCCAATGAATTCTTAAGTTCAACTGAAACGCGTTTGATTGGTTATAAGGCTCAGCGCTGTACAAAACAGAGTGTAAAAGCAATTTGATGCAGTGTGAGCTAATCTAACTGTAATTCCGCGAACTGACACTTCATGCATTTTCACATTTCATTTTAATCGACAGCCCTTTGTATTGAATTTATGGGGCGTTTTTATTAATTTTGGAGGCATTTTTGCCACAGGCCCTTGTTAATTTCCAATTTCCTGATTTGCTGACTTTTCTTTTTTAACACTTCTGTTCCTTGTGGGATTTGCAGACCTCTTCAGTAGCTTGGAAACATACTTAAAGGAGAAGTTCTCTTCCAGAACAAAAATGTACAGATAATTTACTCACCCCCTTGTCATTCAAGTTTATGTCTTTCTTTCTTCAGTCGGTAGGAAATGATGTTTCTTGAGGAAAATATTTCAGGAATTATCTCCATATAATGGAATTCAGTGGTGCCCCCAAGTTTGAACTTCCAAAATGCAGTTTAAATGCAGCTTTAAAGTGCTCTAAACGATCCTGGCCAAGGAAGAAGGGTCTTATCTAGCAAAACAATTGGTCATTTTCAAAACAAATTGACAATTTATATACTTTTTAACCTCAAATGCTTGTCTTGTTCCATCTCGTCTCTGTGATGCGCATGTGTTGTCTGTGTAATCCAGATCAATACAGTTACACATCGCTGTTTTAATTTTTTTTGTAAAGGGCGTTTGATCTTTGCATGTTCACTTTGTAAACACTGGGTCAGCACTTCTGCAGCGATAGGATGATTTTGAAGTTGGGGAAGAAAAAAAGTTCATGCAGACCTAGACAAGACAAGTGTTTCAGGTTAAAAAGTATATAAATTGTCAATTAGTTTAGAAAATGACCCTTCGTTTCGCTAGATAAGACCCTTCTTCCTCAGCTGAGATCGTTAAACTGCATTTTGGGGGCACCGTTAAATTATCTGTAAATTTTTGTTCTTTAAAGGACAAGTCCACTTCCAAAACAAAGATTCACATATAATGTACTCTTGTCATCCAAGATGTTCATGTCTTTCTTTCTTCAGTCATAAAGAAATTATGTTTTTTTGAGGAAAACATTTCAGCATTTTTCTCCATATAATGGACTGCTATGGTGCCCCGATTTTGGACTTCCAAAATGCAGTTTAAATGCAGCTTCAAACGATCCCAAATGCAGTTGTAAATGATCCCAGCCGAGAGAGAAGGGTCTTATTTAGCAAAACGATCAGTTATTCTCATAAAAATAATACAATTTATATACTTTTTCAAAATTGTCCTACATCGCTGTTTTACCTTTTTTGTTAAGGGTGTTTGATCTTCTTTGCATGTTCACTTTGCAGAGACTGTGTCAGTACTTCTGCAGCGATGTAGGATGATTTTGAAATGATTTTTGAAGTTGAGGGAGAAAATATGATTGGAGTTTTTCGACATACCCTAACTGTCTTGAGCCAGAATACAGAGTTCAGGGAGAGTGAGACAAGACAAGTGTTTGAGATTAAAAAGTTTTTAAATTGTTTTTTTTTTTTTTATGAAAGTAACTGATCGTTTCACTAGATAAGACCCTTCTTTCTCGGCTGGGATTGTTTACAGCTGCATTTGGCATCGTTTGAAGCCACGTTTAAACTGCATTTAAACTGCTAGTTCAAAATCGGGGCACCATATCAGTCCATTATATAGAGAAAAATGCTGAAATGTTTTCCTCAAAAAACATAATTTCTTTATGACTGAAGAAAGAAAGACACAAACATCTTGGATGACAAGAGGGTAAGTACATTATATGTGAATCTTTGTTTTGGAAGTGGACTTCTCCTTTAAGTACGTTTGTACTGTTTCTATTAATACTATAAAGTAAATATGTTTCATGTAATCTTACTGGTTTCTAATCTTATGAGAATATGGAGGTGGAAGCACCAAATCATTTTTATGTGGTATTCTTCTTTCCGCTCCTACAGTGAGGCCGATTTGTTTGTGGTCTCTTGGAGAGAGGCATTTACTAACAGTGAGTAGCGTGCCACTGAGGGGTGAGGCAGTCATGGTGCTCAGAGAGCCAGGATCATTCCTGTGACTTAATATGACACCACTTGCACTAAGACACCGACAGCTGCACACGCACATGCTTTCCATTCTGTTTGTTGTAGAGGATTATAACCTGATAAAAGAGACCAGTGACTATCGCATTGTAAGGCCCTGTCCACTACTGTTTCTTTCTGACTGAGAGCCCTAAAGACAGTACAAACACAGGTACCGGGCAGTGTTATTTTAGTATTCATTCATATTTTGAAATAGCCTTTATTTGTATATTACATTCATTTAAATATGAATATAATATAAAAATATTTAGCTAGTTTAAGTTTCAATAATTTTATGCACTTTTGTATTTCAGTTTTAGTCATTTAAGTACTTATTTTGTACATTTTATTTTTGTACTTGATTCTAATTTTAAGGCATTTCTAATTTTTAAGTTTTTCATTAAATATTTGTATTTTATTTCAGCTTTTTCAACTAATGATTAATTATTAGTTGTAGTTTTAGTTAACAATAACAACACTGGTACTGGTATTTAGACATAAAGTTACTAGACATATAGTTATTCAAATAATGCACAGACTTAATAAAATCAAGCAAAACTGTATAATAAATGGTCCATCCTCAAAGATAAATGTTATTCTTCATCTAAACTTCACTTTAGAAAGATTTATGATTAAATAAAGAAATAATAAATAAAAACACAAGTTGCATGATTTATGTTATGCAATTTTGCTTCTCCATTATATTTATCTTATCTTTATGTTTAAATATTTTATTTATTTATTTATTTATTATTATTATTATTTGCAGGCAAGTAGGAAAAACTTGAGAAACAAAACAAAAATACACATACACACATGTATATTTATATATACATACATATATATTGTTTTGACGGAGGGGCAGACAGACAAACAAACGCCTGCTCAGTTTCTAGTGCCTTTTTTGGCATTTACAATGGCACCCAAAATATTTGGACATGTGACACGAGACCTTTTTACACAACTTTTTGTTCTTCTGTAAAATAAATGGCATTTGCTTGAATATTTTCTTATGTAATCACAATCTTACACTTTTAAGTGCGTCTCAAGTGTCCAAACACTTTGTGGGGCCGCTGTATTTGACGAGGCGTGCTTAAAAGTCATAACAGAGGTGCTTGAAAAGAGAGAGTCCCTGACAAAACCCCCTGAACCTGTTGCTAGCCCAGCTCAGCGCTGCGGTCCAGAGGATCCGAGCATCTGTTCCAGTCACTACTCCCTCTCCTAAAAGCAATAACGCAGGGCATAATATCTTTCTAGGGCTCGAGAGCCAAATATGAGTGAAGAGTGAGCATTCCATGGCTAATGCAGCCACGTTCTGGGCATTTCTTCACAAGAAGCCAATTCCCCCTCTCTCCTCCTCCCTTTCTGCCAGCTGTCCTGCAATGTGCTGCTGCTTGTCAGTGAAGAGAAGTGGCGCACTGTTTTCAGTGACAGGGCAGCACACCATGTCGCCTTACACCTAAGACCCTCTCAAATAGACTGATATCATCTGTCTGGTCAAGGATCTACTCAATCCCCCGTGATAAACCTGTGTTTCTAGCTTGCTCGCCGGTAGTCAGGCACACTTGAACTTGATACCGCTCATTGTGGCTTTAAGTAGGTGAAGTCGTATGAAAATGATTGACTGCATGGCAGTTGTTAACTAATATAAGAAATAGTGAATAAAATGCCAACTATTAAGTAAATTCACAAAGAGACATTAAACTAGTAACTTTTAATGAATGAGAAGGTTACCGGAAGCTGCACAAACATTTTAAATGTATGTTAGTTTCATGTCAGCTGTTTGACACGTTTATCCAAGCAAACTTACCGTACACTGCTTTGAAGGTGCACACTTTTATCAGTTCGTGCATATCAGTTGCTGGAACAGCACCATATTGTAGTTTTTTGGTCAGTTGTATTGAATCCATCTGTGGCCAAATTGACCACGACCATAACGATTATACTCAGATTTTTAACATAACAGATAAATAGTTAATAGTTAAATAGTTAAACTAGTCTTTTTTTATGGAAAAGTTGCTTTCATGATGCATGATATTGCCAAGACATCAAGATATTGCCAGTGTTTACCAGTGCATGCTTTGCTTGTCTTGTGCTTGTCTTATGATATTATGGTCTGCTTCCGTGATATGATTTGTGAACTATGTAGTCTTGACTATTTCATTGATATTTTTAAAATAATTTTACTGTGTTAACAAAACTGCTTAACTGCCTAGAAATATAAAAAAAAAAGAAAGAAAGGAAAAAGTAAATGTCAGTTCAGATAATAAAATGTTATGGTGTGACTAACCAAAATTGTAATGACATTTCTAAAGTATCGCTTATTATTGTGAAAAACGTTCTACCTTGAAAATAAGTGTTTAAAAGGGTTATCGGACGCAAAGTTCACTTTTACATGTTGTTGGAACATTAATGTGTGTTGGCAGTGTATGTACACATCTACGCTATAATGATAAAAATCCATGTAATGGTTTTTAATTAATCTGTAAAAATAATATCCCCTTTTTCAAAACGAGCCATTCTCAGATGCCTGTTGGCATCACACCGACAGAGGCCGCTCCCACGATAGATGATTGACATGAGCGTCTTACCTCAGACCCGCCTTAAATCAGCTGTGACAGTCCGACCTCCGTTGTTTCGATGCCGGAGCAGGAATGTAAGTTAGACAAGAATATCTCCGATTGAGCGATTGAGGTGTTGTGTTGGTGGATGTAATAATGAACATAGTGGTCGTCATTTACTCACGACATCTGAGACGATTACGTTTGTTTGTAAATGGAATGCGCCTCCCGATCTACATATATCCATCTATGTTCGTGCTAATCAATCGTGATCCAGTTTCACCTACAGCAGAAGTGAGTATAAAGGTTTTTTTATGAATCTTTGTGATCGCCTTTCCTAATAATGTGCTAGTTAGCAAGTTTAGCAGCGAAACTCGGCTAAAGTAAACAGGCTCACAACGAGATGAGAGGGGCGGGGCGAGCAGAGCTCATTTACATTTAAAGCAACCTTGACCAGAACAGGATGATTTTTGCAGAGCTGATTTTGGCCAGGTAAAAAAGTTACATTTACACTACCACTGAGAAATTTTAACCAAAGCATGTTATAGACTTTTCATTAAGACCTTAAAGAATCAAATCAACTTGTAAAAAATGGGCATCCGATGACCCCTTTAAAAATAATTATTAAGATCCATAAATAAACAAATAATTGTAAGATTAATGTATAGATGCAGTAGATTTTAAAAAAGATTTTAAAAGAAACGTAGCAAAAACAGCGAATTATGTGTTAAAAGGAAAAAGATTATGAAGATGATAATTTCAAATATCTTGATGTGGTTATTATTTCTAATCATTAATAATATAAATATTATTATTTATTATTATTATTATTATTATTATTATTTATAAATGTTTATTATTTAAAAATATAATATTGTACATTGCTATATTTATTAATATATTAAAATATACTATTTATTATTAAATTATAAGTCAACTGGAAAAAAAAGAGATGAGCCATTTAAATATTTTCTATATTAATATTATTATTTTATTGTATTTTATGTGAAACTAAATTTTAAATGATATACATTTGAAAATATATTACATTTTAAATATATTATATATTCACAGCACATCATAAGATTAAGATTATATTAATATATATTAATGTAAATTTATATATTTATTGTTATTATTAAACATTTTTATTACTATATTATTAAATGATGAATGACTATTATGTTATAATATATTAAAATGCATTAGAATTATTATTATTATTATTATTATTATTATTATTATTATTAACTAGAGTAAATTATTACTAAAGCAAATAATGACTAATGTTAAAAAACGTTTTACCTTGACAAATGTGTTTAAAAAAGTGACTCAATCAATCAATCAATCAATCAATAATTAAGATCATAAAATAAGATCAACCAATCTCAGACATTACAGGATAACACAGAGATCTTTTTAAAAAGATTTTAAAAGAAACATGATGCCAAACGAAAAAAATGCACAGCAAATTATGTTAATAGGACAAAGATTACAATGATCATTTAAAATATATTCATGTATGTATTATTTATAATTATTATAAATGTTTATTATTTTAGAATACAATATTCTACATTGCTCTATTTATTTATATATTAAACTACACTATTTAATATTAAAATTTATATTAATAGCAAATTATGAGTAAATTGGAAAAGACAGAGAAGCTGACCAATTTAAATATTTTCTATATTATATTTTATATTAATATTTTATAAAAAAAATTTAAATGATTAAATGTAAAAATAACACATTTTATATTACTTACATTATATATCCACAGCAAATTATAAAATTGAGATTATTTTGTATATTAATATATTTATATTTATTATTATTATATACATTATATATTAATTATTATTAATAGACATTTTTATTATTATATTATTATTAAATTATGAATTACTATATTAGTATGTTAAAATGTATTAAAATGCTTTATTATTGTTGTTGTTGTTGTTGTTGTTGTTATTAACTACAGCAAATTTTTAATAAAGCAAATAATTACTAATTCTCAAAGACTGAGAAAAAGGTTCAGGAAAAATGTTTTTCTCCAAAAAAAGTTTTTTAAATGAGGTGTTTTTAAAAATAATTAAGATCATAATTTAAAGAACGAAATAAGATCAAGTATTCAGTAATTCATGTACTGTATTCAAAATGTAAAAGTAAATATAATATTTTATACTTGATGGTTATACCACTAGTCATTAAACAGAAACTTTTTTGATAACTGTTTTTCAAAACATGTGAAACAATGGTGAAACAATGTGAATACAAAGAATGCTGTACATTTCTAATATTTTTTTCCCCAAAAGAAATATTTATCACAGACTTCTTATTTGTGATACCCCTTTTGAGCAAGACAACTGTGTTATATCATTAGCAACCTGACCTCTTTACTAAAAATGCTGAGAAAGTGCTTTCCTCTTCAGGAAGAGTTCCTGGGTGGTGTGTGTGTGTGTGTTTGTAGTTGCGTGGACCTGTCACCCTGCTATCCTCTGTTTCTGCTGACAGTAGGCTAAGGGAAGGTCCGGGGTGAGTGACTCGGACACACTGCTCTCCTGCAGCCTGGACAGCCACAGAGGCCCCATTGTGCTCCTCAACCATCAGTGATCATCCATCACATTTTAACCTGACAGCCAACTGCACAGCCTCCTAATCCTGCCAGGGATGGAAGCTTGGGTTACCATGACGAGAGCACCGCAGGGCGTCCCGTCTCTGACCTGTGCTGGACAAGGGCAGAAGGTACCTTTAAGTTCTGAAACAGGTCCCCCACTTCAACCATAGATATGTAAGGACACAATCACAGTTTTCAAGGGTCACTTTCACAAATGACACTGTAGAAGTGTTCGGCATACTGTCACTTAGGGAAAATATCATAGTGAAAACCCCCTTCACCATGTACTACATGAACCTCGAATAGCTGTGGTGGTGTCAGTAACCATAAATAAGCCTGTGGATTCATTAGGGGACATAGCGGAAGCTCTTCTGAATTAGCATGTGAGCAATGAGCCCAGACGAGTCCATTAGGGATTTCCAGCGTCCGGAGAGCCTACCTCACTTTTAGGGGTCAGGGACAACAAAGGTCTATCTTTTGGCAGTGCCGGACATTACGGGGGAATGTATAGACACATCAGTTACTATGAAGATTTTAACAGAAACATGCAGCCAAAAAACAAAACAACAACAACAACAAACCCCAAAATACTATTTATTATCATCATCATTATCATTATTATTTTTGTTTTATTAATAGCAAATAATGAGTCGATTGGAAAAGATTTAGAAGATGACTAATTTAAATATTTTATATATTAATATATTATTTCTATATATTTTTATTTGAATTTAATATTTATTATATTCACAGTGCATTAAAAGATTGACACGATTATATATATTAATATATAATTAGTATTACTATTATTTAAAAACTGTATATATTAATATATTATTGTTATTAAAATGTAATATTTGTTATATTCAGTACATACAATTGAGCTGATTTCATATATTTATTATTATTATATATTTTATATATTATTTACATAAAATAATATAGAAATATATAAGTATATAATTTCTATATTGTTTTTATAATCAAATATAGTATTTATTATATTCACAGCACTTTGAGATTGAGATTATTTTATGTATTATTATATGTATTTATTATGACATTATTAAACATAAATTTTTATTATTGTTAACTACAACAAATTATTACTAAATAACTAATGACTAAATCTCATTGACTGACAAAAATTTCAATATTTTTATTATATTACTTCTATAATAATATTTATTATATTCACAGTGCATTAAAAGAATATTATTTTATATGTTAATGTATATTAATTATTATCATCATCATTATTAAACATTTTTATTCATATATAATACAATTATTAATGACTATATGATTATATTTTATAGTATATTAAAAAGCATTGTTATTATTGTTATTATTATTATTATTATTATTATTATTATTATTATTATTATTATTATTATTAGAACTACAGCAAATTATTACTAGATAAACAAATAATGACTAATTCTCCAAGAATGGCATAACAAAATCAGAAAATTTCCAATTCATCTTGTGCTTTTTTCAAACAGACACCCTTAATAATGAATTGTTAAAGAGACAAGAAACTGTTAACAATACAAAAAAGTGTCGCCACATTTTTTCTGCTTTAGAAGAGAAGGTGATCCTGTCTGACAAGGATTTAGATCAGTTAATTAAGGAGCCGTAGTGGATCTTTCATATCTGCTGTAGTCTGTTTGATTTCCATGGCACCCAGATCAAGTTCCTGGACTTTCAACAGCGGCCTGACGCCGTTCTTGAAGCAAACGGGTCCCAAATCCCCAGAAGATTGGGGAATGAAAAGAGATGTAAAGTTTAGATGTGTGGCAACAGCTAAACGCAGGGTCAGGTTTCTCAGAGCCCTGGCTATATTTAACCTACTGATCTAACACCAGGCAGAGAGTTTAAATGCCACCACTGCAGTTGGTGTGGAGCAGTTGTCGTCCACAGATCTTCTTCAGCACGAGCTCAGCTCCGGGGGGAAACACCCACACACGCTCGCAAGAACCGCAAAGGACCTATAACGCTTTCAGAGAAGACAGAGCAGAGCCAGTGGACTCTAATTCCAGCAAGACATGGAGCTTTTCGAGACCAACCCCTACTTCTTCGCAGACCAGCGCTTTTACGAAGGCGGCGATAACTACTTCCAGTCCAGGCTGACCGGAGGCTTCGACCAAGCTGGATATCAGGACCGAAGCTCCATGATGGGTTTGTGTGGAGACGGAAGGTTGCTGTCAAATGGAGTGGGGCTGGAGGACAAACCCTCTCCATCTTCTAGCCTCGCTCTGTCCATGTCTCCTCACCAGGAGCAACAGCACTGTCCGGGTCAGTGTCTGCCCTGGGCCTGCAAGGTGTGTAAGCGCAAGTCTGTGACCATGGATCGACGGAAAGCCGCCACTTTGAGGGAGAAGAGGAGGTTGAAGAAAGTAAACGAGGCCTTTGAGGCTCTTAAGAGAAGCACGCTCATGAATCCTAACCAGAGGCTGCCGAAGGTGGAAATCCTGCGTAGCGCCATCCAGTACATCGAGAGGCTCCAGGCGCTGGTCAGCTCTCTCAACCAGCAGGAACATGAGCAGGGAAACCTGCATTACAGAGCCGCGGCTCCTCAAGGGGTGAGTGAAGCTTGGGGAATCAGGGGCAGGTGTATGGTGGGCTTTTTTGCAATGACATATACGCTGTCAAACAGGACTGTACTTAATAACCGGCACGGTTATTGGATTCACATTAATTAATCATATAGTTTTAAGGTATTTAATTCATTTTTCTATTGTAAAAAAGAAAAAAGTAAATTGTGTATGTAATGTTAAAATTGTGTATTTAAATTGAAATAAAAAAAAAAAGTGTTTGCATTTTGTCAAACATTCATTAATTGAGATTATTTGTCAAAATGTCGGTAAAGTCAGAAATGTAAAGCTAAATACAGTCTTTAAAAAATATATTTATTTAAATTGAAATGTAAAAAATAAATAAAACAAACAGTAAATACATAAATAAATACATTTAAATTTAAAAAAATAAATGAAACAGCATTTTTTCATATACTGTTTGAGATTATTTGTCAAGATGTCAGTAAAGTCAGAAATGTAAGGCTAAATACAGACTTAAATGCAGAACTAAGAAATGAGCATGCATTGCAATTAAAGAAAAAATTAAATTACAAAATAAATTGAAATCGAAATTTAAAAAAAAAACAAATTGAATTGCATTTTTTAACACATATTCAACAGCTGAGATTATTTGTGAAGATGTTAGAAATTTAAGGCTAAATACAGCCTTAAATGCAGAATGCTTTACAAAAAAAATAATAAAATAAAAAAATACATAAATAAATAAATTTACCTTAAAACATAACTAAATTAGATTTTCTCATTCACTCATTAATTGAGAGTCTAAAGAGTCTAAAGTTAATTTATTAATTACAAAAATATTTTTTTTTATCATATTGTCTATATTGTCATACATAATTAGCGTATTCTATTTTTGTAAACATTAGAATGTCCATTTCAAATCAATCAAATCAAATTTGTAAAGGATAATAGGTTGCCGTGTACAGTGCTTGATTCATAGCTGGTTTATGACGGTTGTTAGGGTCTTGTAGCATAGCTGATAATGTGACTGACAGTAATGTGTGTGTGTGCGTTTGTGTGTAACAGGTGTCGTCCTCTAGCGATCAGGGCTCTGGCAGCACCTGCTGTAGCAGTCCAGAGTGGAGCAGTGCCTCTGAGCACTGCGCCCCCGCCTACAGCTCCACCCATGAGGGTAAGACCACCACATTTACACTCACTAGCCTGACATTTGAAAACATCTATTAAATTTACATAAAAAGTGAGGTTTACACGACTTGCCTGGCAGACATGTGACAGTGCTCTGCTCTCTAATTCCCTCAGATCTCCTGAACGACGACTCCTCAGAGCAAACCAACCTGAGGTCCCTGACGTCTATTGTGGACAGCATTACAGGAACAGAGGTGACTCCGGTTGCCTATTCAGTGGACATAAGCAAATAAACGAGGAGGGTGATGGCACCATTATGTTCAGACCAGCTTTCACCGACCATAACAGCACTATGTATGACACCCAAGGTGAACAAAGAACCTTTTAAAAGTCCTAAAAGCCTTGGGGGCTTAATTTCCAGACAAATCTTGAGGTCCATATGATTATATTTCCAAATCTTTCTTATCTTTGTGGGAATAAGAACGAATTTTAAGCCTAATTCCTGTTTAAACTTAAGACAGTCAGACAGGCCGACACATAATTTTATAGTTTGTACTTTTTCCCTCTTGATTCCTTTATTTTTGCATTCTGTTTGTGTGTGCTTTATGCTTACCAACAAAAACATTTGTGGGTCCAATGTTTTACTTCTGGTTTTGACCAATTTCTGCTTAATTTAAACTAGTTCCGAATGCCAGTCATGTAAATATGTTCCTCTTTTCTACAGAGTGGTTTGTTATTTTATTTTGTATTTTTCGGTGTTTGGAATAATTTATTTGACTTTTATAATAAAGATTGTTGTGTATTTGTATATATTCATGTTTTCTTTTTTTATTTGCCGATTTGATCATCTAAATTATCGTTTTGTTGGAAATGGGTACGTCAGCGTTTAATCAACAATCAATTAATTATCCATCCACCTTTTTCTTCAACGCAGAAGTAAGCCTATGGGTGAGACTTCTGGTTCATTAGCCGCTATAGGAAAATAATGACAAGAATAACAACATGCAGTAAACAGTAAAACAGTTTGCACTACAAACCAGTGTGTTGATAATGAAAATAACACATTAAAATAACACAGTAGGACACACCAATTTGCAATATCAAGCAGCAAAACCAGCTGTTTTGTACAGCTAAAAATAGCTGGATGCAGACCCGGAAACCAGACCCATAACATTTACAAATGGCCGCGCCTACTCTTACAGTAAGAAAAAGCAGGATAAGTGATGTAATCCACTGTCAATGTTTCATTAATTTGTTCCCTAGATAGCTCATGATTTACCTAAGATGAGGGAACGAATTAATAAGTCGTAGGGACGAATTCTTAATTAATGGCCACGGAAAAACCTTTCATTTCCCACCCACATGTTTACCACAGTAAGAGATGCGAAAACAGTGATTAAAAGTGAATGACAATACGATAAACACGCAAAATTAGAGGGTGAGATGATGTAATTAAATAGATTTGGGAAAAGAAACTATAAATATCATTAAATTCGTGACCAACTGACAAAACGGAACAAAAAGCTGCCTATGGCTTTAAACGTATAGACTCGAACGGCACGAATCCAAAAGCATGGTCGCTATGGGCTAACATTTGTCTGCTAAGCCATTATTTCTCTTATAAACATAGCTTTGTACCTCACTTTTGTCAAAATACTCACATAAAAATGTTTCATATGAGCAACACTGTGTTTTGCCGTAGCACCACCGGAGGAAGCAGTTCACTGACGCGCGGCACAGACACTGGCAACGCGCCGTAGTTACGTTTGGGATCATTTTATTTCAAAAACCGGTAATATCAGTTGCAAACATTGCGATTGTGCTTTAAAACACAAGAACGAGCACCATGAAACCATTTAAAAAGGCGCATTCAGCGGTCTCCGTGACAGGATAAACAAACAAAGTAAAATAATCCCAAACTAAGCGTGCTCTCTTCATTTTTCAAGTAATCAAAATCGCATCTATTCGTTGTACAATTCTGCTACTAGCCTTTTATTTAGCCAAAAAGAACAAGAATAAAAACAACAACAAACAACTTTTATTCGGGTGAAGAAGCTGACGTTCTGAGTGGCATGTTCACATCCTGTCATGCCAGTGACTACCACCACTGCAACAGACCCATTTTGCATTATTAATGTTAACGATTAATCGATTAATTGATCAATCGATAACGGGAATGATCGAAAATTTACATCCCTAGTTGGTAAGTACTCTCCCAGCATTCCCATTCATCTTTAAAACATGCTTCAGCTGTAAACTTTTGTGCAAGAAAGCACTAAAAACACCAATAAAAATCCATGAAATGATTTATAATACATAAGGTAAATATTTATTTTATATATTCATATATAATTATTTATTTGTGACAGCTTTTTACATTTAAAGTGGAAAAAAAAACTCTGAGCAGTACTAAACAAACATCACATTAAAAGAAAAAAAATCTCACTTGTTCAACCACATGCTTTATGTGGAATCTGCATCTACTCTATACAGAATTATATACATAAGTCAGCTATTTACACACACATTAAACCTTACATGCACACAAGAGAAAAGAGAGCTTGTGAAGGGGCTAGAGAGAGAGAGAGAGAGAGAGAAAGAGAGACCTGCACCTGTTTTACAGTTCACATTACTGTCAAGAGCTACAGAAACAAATTAGCGTAAAAATGACCATCACAAGAGAACACGCTGCAAAGCAAGAGGCTTCAGTTACTCCACCACCGTCGCATCAGGGAAACGTCTCATCATTGTACTAACTTGGTCCTCGTCAAGGCATTTTTTTAGCAAGCCACTTAAAGATCAAATAGATCAGCGAATCCGCTGAACACAAAAGAGGCATTAAAAATGAAGCAGAACCAACTAAACTGGCTGTGAAAAGCTAGGCACAATTGGCAGATCGAGGCTTAAAAAAGAGCAGCACACCACAGGATTTCAAGTTCAAGTGTTTGATTTATGACATATTCCTTTAGGTTTGTGGTAATGTCGACTGAGAGCGAGAAAGAGAGGCAAGAGATGCTACAGTGATTGTCAAGTTTAGTGGCATGCATGCTCCACCAGACGCCCCAATGCCAACAGTAACCCACACAGCACAAACGAGACTTCAATCATTCATTTCATAGGACAGACTTACTGTAAGAATGATGATGATTTCTTTTTGTGTATAAAATGAAAAAACAGTCACTTATATTAATACTTCTTTTTTTTTTTAATAGAGAGCACTTTTTAAAGTAAGAACATGATTTGTCAGCATTGTGTAACACTTGTAATACACATACACACATATCCACACAGTACAGTAGCTGCCACAATAGCACGATACATCCTGTGAATTACAGAAAATACTGTTTTTTAAAAAATGAAGAAATGCCCAACACTGACACGCGCTCTTAACCGGTTTGGTAGGTAGGTTGCTCGAGAATCATTTGCTCCCGTCGTGAAGCTGAATTTCAAGTGGCGGAGATCACATGTTCCTACAGTACGTGCTGGAAATCTTTTTTTTTCTCCTGATGCTAGGTGAACTGAAGTCTATTGCTTTCCCTGATGCTCGACGATATTTAGCATCATGGCTTTATAGTTCTCGAAGTCCTGGAAGTGTGTTAGGTGGATAAGCACTGCTGATGTGAACACAAACGCACGTTTCTTCAGTCACCGACTACAACAGCGTTCTAGCAGACGGAGCTGTCTAACTGACAGTAAACAGTCACAACTGAGACTTTAAAATTTGTATGATATATTCATCTCCATATACAAGTCTGATATATATTTCCATAAAAAACATAATAGCGTAATTTTCTGTTTTTCATATATACAGAGACGTTGATTAATATTTTGCATAACCAAAGGGGAGAAAGCCTTATACAGTAAAATGCCAACGGCACACCCAAAGGAGCAGACTAGCACTGACAGACTACAGGGCCAAGTACACCAGTTAAGTACGACCACCACAAAGACTATAGAACCGGGATTACTGGGAAACGACTGATATGACGAGATTTCTATGCGCTCCACTCGCTCAGAGTTCGAAAGTCATCTTTCTGTCCCCCTCTATTGCACGGTGTCCAAGAAAGCTCTGGTGTTGTTCAGGACAGGGGGAGGGGCGGAGGTTAACCCTTCCCTTGTCCTTTCAAGGTGTCCCCAGATTTTGGCATATTTCATTCTCGAAAGGCCGCAAGCATGTGTCCGTACAGGTAGTGGGAATGCACTGGCAGGGAAATGAGAGGATAACAGAAGCAAAATCATAGTTTTGAAGTCTTTTAAAAATGTGTGTATGTTCAGGGTTCGATACAAGTTAATGTAACGCATGTCAGATGATAAAAAAGCAGTCAAAAACACCTCATATCATGCATCTTTTGATTACTGGCAGCAATACTTACAACCTAACCTTGTATGGCTTAATATAACATCAATGATGTCTCTTACTTAAATATGTGGTAGAAAACCCATGAAAGATTTACGTTACTGGAAAAATCCACATTGTTTTATACATATTTTGGACTATGGGGAGCGCCATTATTTCGATGACATCAAATGGTTGCGCTCTGTGAGCTACCTGTTGCTATTTTTACCACATTTTTAACACAACTCGGCCAGGATGGCATCTAGCGTTTCTTGTCTCTGCCGTATGTTAGCTCTTTTAGTAACTGTGCTCTAGTAAAAGCCTCAAAGGCACCATGGCTAAAGTTGAGAGAACAAAGACGTGGCTCTTTAGAAAGTTTTATTCCTCCACAGGCATATTCCCATTCTTTTCTCCTCTTCTTATCGCTAGGAAAGCAGGGAAGACCTACATCGCTTCTCTTGTTGCCCTTCGACTGAAAATTACAACCTAAAACTGGTATCAGTATTTTATTTTGTGTTAGTAGTTTTTGCGTAGTTGTGTTGCGGTAAAAATAGCAACAGGTAGCGCAGGTAGCTCACCTTGTGCAACCGCTTGACGTCATCGAAAATAATGGCGCCCCCCATAGTCCAAAATATGTATTAAACGATAAATAACGGAATCTTTTTTGGGTTTTCCACTACATATTTCAGTAAGAGACATCATTTAAATGCTGTGTCATGCAGCAGACACTGCAAAAGATGCAAGCACAAGCGTCAAACTTGTTCGTCTAGAGCATAAAAAAGAACAAAATGTAAAAGCAGGGAAGTGGAATGAAAAAAGGCCAATTCGTATAGCTTCAGTTTCTGCTTTAAAATAGTTGATAATTTTTTGTGGTGACATTATGCTACAAACTCTAACAATTTAGCTTTACTTGTACCAAACCCAGAAGAACATTTTACACTAACATAATTATAAAATGTGACATTTCAATAATATATAATCACACAAACTAAATACATACTTAAATTAATTATGTAAAGAGAAAAAAGGTAATGAGCTCATGTTCATATAATCCATGAGATTGAATAAATATACATTAAAACACATTAAAAATTGAAATAAAATAATGAAGTGCAGTAATGCAATCCAATTAGTATGACATTTAAGGATGCCAGGCTGTTCCTATGCAGTTGCTGCATAGCAGATGATGTTTTTATTGGCTACTAGGTGGTTCCTAGTGTGTTGCCAGGATTATATGAATTTTCACAAATTTACAGATAATTTACTCACCCCTTATCATCCAAGATGTTCATGTCTTTCTTTATTCAGTCAATAAGAAATTATGCTTCTTGAGGAAAACATTTCAGGAATTATCTCTATATAGTGGATTTCAATGGTGCCCCCAAGTCTGAACCAAAAAAGTATATAAATTGTCAATTTGTTTCAAAAATGGCAGATCATTTTGCTAGATAAGACCCTTCTTCCTCGGCTGGGATCGTTTAGAGCCATTTGAATCTGCATTTAAACTGCATTTTGGAAGTTCAAACTTGGGGGCACCATTGAAGTCCACTATATGGAGATAATTCTATATGGAGGAAAAATGTTTTCCTCAAAAAACATAATTTCTTTATGAACATCTTGGAAGGGGTGAGTAAATTATCTGTACATTTTTGTTCTGGAAGTAAACTAATCCTTTAAGTTTTGCATTCATTAACTAATAAAAAAGAAAAATATGCTGTATACTCTAAAAAAAAAAAAAACTAGGTTAAAAACAACCCAGCGCTGGGTGAAATATGGACAAACCCAGCTTGGATTGTTTTGGGTAGTTTTATTTAACTCAACTATTGCTTAAAAGCTACTATATTTCTTGCATAAAATGAACCCAAAATAGGTTGGAAATGAACATTTATTAATATGTTCAATAAACGATTATAAAAATAAAATCATCATAAAATAATAAACAGTTTTAAAATTGCTTAAAGTCCCCATGAAATTAAAACTGAAGTTTTTAACTGAAACTTTGTTTACAAGAGTTGGCACAGACCATAAAACGTATCGGACCCATTTGAATTCTACACTTTGACAGCGATATGAATGAGATTGTGGTTGCCATTGTCAAATGCAGCTTTACTGAGATCAGGGGCTCTAGGCCAAGCTGTGATATAAACAAAACACTATTGGCCATTTTAAAAAGGGGGCAGGACTGCTGGATATGTCCCGCCCTTTCTTCCTGTTTCAGTTGTAATTACGTCAACACATAGAATAACGCTGCGTGTTTCATATAGTCATATACAGTAATATAGTTAAACAACAGCTGAGCTAAATAAAATTACCCAGAAGGTTCGGTTAAATATTTAACCCAAATGCTGGGTCAAAATTTTTCATATTTCACTCAGCGCTGGGTTGTTCTTATTCCAGAATTTTTTAGAGTGTACAAAAAGTAAATAAAAGCCAACCACAAATGAATATGATTCTCATTAAACATTTCCACCTGAGCTGAAAGGTTGCAGTGACCAGCTTACCTGTTAGTGTGAGTGCAGTGATTAGTAAAAGCAAGTTAGCAGGAGTAAGTCCTGACAGCTGAGGGGTCTAGTCTCTGCGGGGCCGGGGGACCGGCTGCTGAACCACAGAGACACAGAGGGGAGAAAACATGCAGTGACAAAGTGAAGGACCCTGACCTGCGCCATTAATATTAGTTACTTGAAACACATGCTTTCACAGTCAATATGCATTCACGTTTTGCCATTAGTGTTGTAAGATATACTGTATAAGAGTTAGAGAAGGCACTACTTGTTAGTACTGTACCGCAACCATTAAAAAGCAATGTGTTAATGGCATTGCTGAACTCATTTCACCCTGCCCCCCTTTCTACCTTCTGGTTGCAGCTGTTTCTTGGGCACAGCAGCCATGGAGGGGGGAATGGACATGGTGTTGAGGCGGAAGCCAGCGGGAAGAGTCTCTATAGACCCTGGCATCATACCCAGGCCCTGGCCATCCCTCGGCCTGAAGCGCTTACGCCACGATGGAGACCTTCGGAATGACTTGTCATCACACTGTTGAAAGGGATGACATCACAACAACTGCGTTAGATACTGTTCAAAAACTATGACTGCAGAATCCAAATGTTCACCAACCTCTTCCAGGCGTCGATCTGTTCCTAATGCTAAGAGGTTATTAAATTCCCTCTCCAGAATCTGCCTGGCCTGGAAGACACAGAGATATAGAACTTTAGAAAGATCCCCAGTATGCTGAACCTCCTTATCAACAAGTGAGTTTTTATGCTAGAGCATCATTCTATGATCTCCAAGAATGGTCAGGAGGTATGGACCAGCTAGTGGCTTTGAACTACTTTTAATCATCTGTGTGCTCCTCACCTGAGTGTTCTGCATGGGGATCTGTAGGATGAGGGCCAAGCTACTAAAGTCAAACGTCTCATCTAGGGCAATGAGTGCTCCATGCACACCACTTTCCAGCAGGTTATTACTGTACTCTTTCAGACCGATGTTCTGAACCCACTGCATCACGTGATCATTGGTCCACACCAGGGTATCTGAGAGTGACAATGATATATGCACTTGCTATTATGTCTGGTAGACACAAAATGGTTCATTGGTTTCATATTAAACTGACTCAGGACCCATTATAGAGCTATATTATTTAGATTACATACAGAGTTTCCTAAACAGGGTTCTTGAAACCCCTGAAGGTTTGTGAAGGAAGTGTAGGGAGTTCCCTACAGTAGGGAAAAGGTAATAATTTTATTTTTATTTTTTTATTTAATGTAACGCCCTGCACCATGATCTTGATACAGCATAGAGCAGCTATCAAATCAAAGGTTACGAATGAATTACATAACTGTGCTGCAAGTTTAACATGCATTTGGGAACAAAATAAATGTTTACATATTTATTTATGAAATATTCAGAAGTCTGACAAAACACACTACCAGTCAAAAGTTTTTGAACAGTAAGATTTGTAATGTTTTTTCTTAAAGAATTCTATTCTGCTTACCAAGCCTGCATTTATTTGATCCAAAATACAGCAAAAGCAGTAATACTGTTAAGTATTTTTACCATTTAAAATAACTGCTTTCTATTTGAATATATTCTAAAATGTAATTTATTCCTGTGATCTAAGCTAAATGTTTAGCATCGTTACTTCAGTCTTCAGTGTCACATGATGCTTCAGAAATCATTCGAATATGCTGATTTGCCGTTCAAGATCAGCATTTATCTAAAAAGCTTTTGTAACATTATACACTACACCATTCAAAAGCATGGAATAATTATAATTTTTTCAAAAATGATGATAAAGACATTTATAATGTACAAAAGAGTTCTATTTCAGATAAATGCTGTTCTTCTGTACTTTCTATTCACCAAAGAAACCTGAAAAAATTCTACTCAGCTGTTTTTTTTAACATAATAATAATAATAATAATAATAATAATAATAAATGTTTTTGACCAGCAAATCAGAATATTAGAATGATCTTTCTAGAATATTCTGAAGGATCAGGTGACTGGAGTAATGATGCTAAAAATTCAGCTTTGAAATCACAGGAATAAATTACATTTTAAAATATATTCAAACAGTTATTTTAAATAGTAAAATATTTCAGAACTTTACTATTTTTGCTGTACGTTGGGTCAAATTAATGCAGGATTGGCGAGCAGACTTATTTAAAAAAACATTAAAAATCTTTTGTTAATTCAAAAACTTTTGACTGGTAGTGTAGAAACTATTGTAGAAACTATTGAAAAGTTTAAAGCTTTCAGTGTTTGAAAGTCAAGATTACTATTATAACTTGTAGTGTAAAATAAATAAATTATAATATAATATTTTCTTCTACAGTACAGCAATATATTTCTTTCTTTATTTTTGTAAATCACACTTAAAGCCTAATAAATAAATAATAATAATAAAAAAATATATATTTTTAAAAGTTTAATAAAAAAAAATACTAAAATGTATTTGAAATACAATTATTTTGTGCTAAGTATACTACAAATACATTTAAATATTATATGGTTAACAAAAATACCCTGCAGTTTTACTTTAGGTATACTAAACTTACCTAATGTCTGCTAAATTGGAACAACTAATTTTGTGCTCAGTGCACTGTAATTGTGCAGAAGTAGTGCTGAAGTCAAACTAAAGATATACTTAAGTATATGTGATTGTGCTAAAGTGGAACTATTGCAAGTATACTTCAGGCACACTTTAAATATCTTGCATTTAAAGACTGCTATTATACAGAAATCATACAATCCTTATTAATAGTGATATTCAAACACATTTTAAGCATAATATTAAGAAATACTCCAAATAAAGTTTAATTATAATTTAATATCACAACATAATATAAGTTTTAAGTCATATGTCACTAAATGTTAATAGATTTGAAGTATACTTAGTATAAAATAAATGTATTTTAACTGCGACACTGTCACAATTAAAAAAAATATCCAGCTAAAAATGTCAAAATTCAAATAAAAACTAAAGAAAGATTAAATACACAATAAACAAAAAATGCATGTCCATGAATGTGAATGTGTCATTAAATTATTGAAATCTCAGGGGATACTTCAAGAAAATATTTGACATCTAATGGGTTCGGCTAACAAAAAGTTTGGAAACTCCTGTTATAAAACATAAATATTAAATTCTCAACAACATATGTATACACATACAGTTGACGTGATATGAAATGACTTTGATCAGACCACCTCTAGCCCATGCAGTAAACATTAATGAAGCGAATCTTCGAAGAGGTCTGTGTTTATACCAGTACTGGAAATATCTGTGTTTAGGTAACAGTATATGTGTAGTGTGATCATTTTGCACAGCTGGCTAGCCTGCTTTTTGTTTGTACAGTCCTGTGTGTAATGTGCTTAAGTGTGTGTGTCTTAAGCAGTTGGTGCGTGTGTCCTTAGCGATGAAGATGAAAGATTTTAAAAAGCTGTGACAGCTGTGTCAAGTTCATGTGTTATGCTGAAGTTCAGCCGGGCGCCGTCCCTTTAAATGGATTTGACACTAAAAAGCTCAGCTGTTGACCTCACACATTCCTGCCACCAAAATGCAAGTAACAGGTACGGCCACTAGATAGTGCTCTTCCCTTCAGTAATGAACCCAGAGAGTGCACTGATCATTTATTCATACCTTTGATGTCATGTTGAAAATCCTCCCTTCTTCGGTCCAGCTCCTTCCTGTCATAGTTCAGTCTTTTTAAGCACATGATGCCATAGTGCAAACTAGCCCTGTAAGGATATAATGAATATACCGTTCCATACAAAGTCTGGTTCACACTTTGGTTGTTAAAAATGAGCAATGGCTGCTATTGTTTACCGGTGGAAGCTGTCCACCATCTTGAGATGTGTCCGCAGGTCTTTTTTAGTAAGATGGTCCAGCATACGAGCGTCTACCAAGCACTCCATGAAGTAGCTGCGGTACTGAGGCAGGCCGAGACTGGGCAGCCACTCGTTCCCAATCCACTCATGATTCATATCACCATATGCTAGCGTCTAAGAAAGGAAAGAGATATTATTTCACTGTGACAATGTCCACTGGATCCTATATGGGTTTAGTTTAGTCATTTTAATTAGATCTTATAAATAAAAATGTTATTATTAAAAACACACACACACACACGTCTGGTCAGCTATCCTTGTAACCACAGGCGTAATGGTTTTTATACTGTACAAACCATATTTTATATCGCCCTACACCAACTCTACACTTAAACCTACCCGTCACAGGGAACTTTCTACATTTTTACTTTCTCAAAAAAAAAAAAAAAAAAAAAAAACTCATTCTGTATGATTTAGAAGCTTTTTTAAACAATCCCCATGAGTGTGTGTGTATTCAGGTTTAAGTCCCTACCAGGATATATAAAACAAACACACACACAGTTATCATATGGCAGCCTGTTTCCGCCTCTGAATAAAAAATAAAATAAGTTTACATCTTGCAGTCGTGAGTTATAAAGTCAGAATTGTGAGACAAAGTTCCAATTCTGAGAAATAAAGTCAAGGCGTAACTCACAATTGTGACTTTTTTCTCAGAATTGCACGTTTATATCTCGCAACTGTGACTTTACAACAAACAATTGCGAGTTATTAAGTCAGATTTGTGAGAGATAAACTCGCAATTCTGTGAACATATCTGTCTTTTTTTATCCCTCAAAACTAGGCTTATATCACACAATTCTGACTATATAACTCACAATTGCGAGTTTATATCTCACAGTTCTGAGAAAAAAAGTCAGAATTGTGAGTTTGTATCACGCAATTTTGAGAAAAAAAGTCAGAATTGCGAGATATAAACTTGCATTTGCAAGAAAAAAGTCAGAATTTACTCTTCGCAAACAGCTTGATTGACAGGCGATCTGACCAATCACAACACTGAATCCGCCATTCTGTCTGGCAAACAAAAACAGGAAAGTGTATTAACGCTGGTGGACTTAAACTTGAAACTGTGTGTATTGACATCTTTCCGTAGTTGAGATAAAATACATTCTGATGTTCATTTTTTTGTGCTTTAATTAAAGAAAAAAACACGATCGGTTCACGTGTGGATTGATCTAATAAGGTTCTGTCACGAGCCACAAAACGGTATTTATTGTCTGAATTTCTTAAAAAAAGACAACGCTGAGACCTTGTTTCATACCAGAAGTAACCTGCTCTGTCTTGTCTGTCGGCGTGCTGTCAGTTTCGTCTTTGTTCTGCAATGTATTTTTCACCGCATGAACTAAGAAGGGCTGGTTTTTGCGAAGGGTCAATTGCGATTGCGAAACATGCAGTTCAGAGAAAAAATGTAGAATTGTGAAGAACAAGTCGGAATTGCCAAATAAACTCGCATTTGCAAGAAAAAAGTCAGAATTGTGGGTTTTTATCTCGCAATTGTGAGTTTATATCACGCAGTTCAAAGAAAAAAAGTCAGAATTACGAGAAAAAAGTCAGAATTGTGAGATAAACTTACATTTGCAAAAAAAAAGTCAGAATTGCGAGATAAACTCGCATTTGCAAGAAAAAAGTCAAAATTGCGGGTTTTTATCTCACAATTGTAAGTTTACATCGTGCAATTCAGAGAATAAAGTTAGAATTGTGATATAAACTCATCTGAAAAGTCAGAATTGTGAGAAAAAAACATCAGAATTGTGATATATAATCTCACATTTGCAAGAAAAAAACCTTTTTCTCACAATTATGACATTTTTTGTTTGTATCTCACTATTTGAGAATAAAGTCAGAACTGCGAGTTTATATCATGCAATCCTGCGAGTTTTTACAATTTTTTTATTCAGTTGCAGAAACAGGCTTTCATATTATCCAGTATATCTACTATATATTAAATATAATTCTAATATATAGCATTTTAGTATTATATATAAAAATATAATAAATTGTTATTTATTATATTTATATTATTGTATAAAAAATATTTATTGTAATAATACTGTACACATTTACATATTTAATCATGTAAAAATACTACAAAATATACTATAAAATGAATACTATAATTTCATATAATGTTAATAATAATAATCATTTATGATATAAATAATTAATTATATGTATTATATATTTAATTATATAACTTAAAAAATGTATTTTGGTCCATAAAAATGTCATAACACTGTTGTTTTCCTTACACATACAGAATATCTGCATACATTTCCATAACAATTTGAGTTTTTCCCAAAAATTTCATATGAAAAGACTATAAATATTTACACCATTAACATATCAAATGCCTATGTCATTAACATATCGAGCTAATAGGCTTCAAAATGAATGGAAAGTGAAAACCACATAAAAGAAGTTACTGGAAGGCTCTTGGTTGCTCTCTCACCTGAGCCCAGCTTCCTTCCTCATTTTCCTGTCAGTCAAAGGCCAGAGTGTCAGCATGTTAGAGCACAGAGGAGAGTGTTAACAGTGCTCTCTTCCAGCTAAACAAGCTCAGTCCAGTCAGAGCAGATGAAGTGCATACCAAGCAACAGGGTCTGTGGTTGTTACTAAGTAACATTTATCGCAAATGCAGTTAAATATGGAAAAATTGTGCAAA
Organism: Labeo calbasu; assembly: GCA_019740295.1. NCBI lineage: Eukaryota > Metazoa > Chordata > Actinopteri > Cypriniformes > Cyprinidae > Labeo > Labeo calbasu. The sequence goes on along the minus strand of JAHKKF010529385.1, from coordinate 26,320 downwards.
GCAACAGGACAGCAATAACACTCAAACATGCAAAAGGATTAATAAGCGCACTCTTTAGGTAGTTTGCAGGGCAGAGGGGGATGGGGGTGGATTCAGGGGCAGCAGGCTGGGGGTTGTGAGGGCTGCGGAAGCGTGGCATATGCATGGCACCGCGGGCACAAGGGAGTCACCCAGATGGACTAACCATTTTGGTCGAGGTTGCCATGTTTTCCATCTCCTCGTGAGTCACCCACACATTTCCGGAAGACTGAACAGATAAAAAGAGGCGCACACACAGATAAATGATCACACATGGCACAGTCCTCATAAGCACCTTTACAGCAAAGTCCCCTTTAAGGCAAGTTGGTCCAATTGGCAGTCAGGTTACTAACAGTCCCAGGCAATTATTTTCTGTGTCTTTATTTAGGTGTGCAGGTGCCTATTTTAATCAAAATTGGGAACAAAATCACGAATTGTTTGTGTTCAAATAAAATAATTTTGATAACAATATTTTATTTTAAATAAAATATAATTATTTTATTTTAGCAATGATTAAAATAATAATTAAATAAAAATATTTCTCAAATTATTATAATTAAATCATTATAAATAATTAACCATTTGTAAATAAATCATTTCAAATAAAATAACACATTTTGTAAATTATTATAATTTTTATATAATATTTATATAAATAATGATTAATATAATAATTACATAATATGACAATAATTTATTACAATGCATTATGTATTAATTAATTCTAAAATAATAAAATAAAATACATTTTATATAAATGCATTACATTCATTTTTTACATACATTGTTATTATAAAGATTATTTCATTTATAAAATAATAATTGAATAAAATATAAAATTACTATGATTTTATAAAAAAATACATATTAATTAATTATTAATTACTTTAACTATAAAAATAAAATACAATAATACAATACAATACGATTAATTATTAACTTGTCAATTAATAATTACAATATAAAATTATTATGATTTTTATATAATATTTATATAAATAATAAATAAAACAAATAAATAAAAAATAATAAATTAAAACAACAATTATTAATTATTATAATGAATTATTTGTTAATTAATTAATTAGTTACTTATTAATATGTATTAATTAATTCTAAAATAATAAAATTAAAACATTTATACAAACATTACAACTGTCATTATAAAAATTATTTCATTTCTAAAATAATAATTAAATAAAATATAGAATTACTATGAATTAATATAAAAAAATACATAAATTATTATAAATTATTTTAATAATAAATAAGTAAATAAATAAAATATAAATTAAGGGATTTTTTCCCCCAAAATGTGGTGTTTCCATCACTCGTTTCTGATGTGATACTTCAAAATGCTCATAAAAACAGGGTGATGGAACATAGCTAATAACAGATGACTATAACTGCTTAACTTTTGATTTATATTTGTTTTCAGTTTGAGAGTGTTATATGTGAAAATTCTCTTACAGTGCGTGAGGTGAGAGGAGCTGACGGACTCGTCAGCGACACCATTTCTTGAATGGCCAGCCTCAGCTTCAACCGATGCAGCGGGTTACTGATGCCGATCTCTCGCTGAATTTCCGTGTCCGACAGTGCCGACATGATGGCGCCGCTCTTCACGTTGGCACGACACGCTGCCACGTACCAAGCTGGCATGCCCACCCACAGCTGGAGGATGTCAGAGAGAAGACCGTCAAGATGCATCTTCGTTATCTCTATCATCATCAGAGCGAGTAAGTAATTATCGTAATTATTGTCATCCGTATCCCCCCCCATGATTTGTGTGATTATAATCATGGAGATCATGAGTGCTGTGCTCATTACTGCACTGTGGGAGGGATGGTGGCTGATGTCTTTGTACCTCGAGCCAGGAGACCACAGTCGGGCCGTCCCACTGAGCAAAAGGAAGCCCTTTCCTCCTAGCATCCTCCAGCAGCTCATGTCTGATAGAAGACAAAGAAAGGTCAGAGCTTAGAGGAAACACAACCTCAGCAACATCAAATTCACATCAGTCTGAACATATGTTAATATACAGTTAAATGAAATGTGGATTTTAACGCCAGTGTTCATTACAGTTCTGGCTGATACACACTGCTATTCAAATCTCACATAAAATTTTTTAATGTTATAGCATGAAAGTGGACCTAGGTTCAAATCCTAACCTAAAATAAAATAAAATATATATTTTTATTATATACAATAACACTTAGTCTGAGCTCTGTAAGATTTATTATGCATTTATTATGCTTTATCAAGGTTGCATTTATTTGATTAAAAACACAGTAATAACATTAATTTTGTGAAATATTATTACAATTTAAAATTACTTTTTTCTGTTTAATTCTATTTTAAAGTATATTTTCATTCCTGTGATGGCAAGCTGAATTTTCAGCAGCTATTACTTAAGTCTTGATGTATTAATGTAATATAATATAATATAATGTAATATAATATAATATAATATAATATAATATAATATAATATAATATAATATAATATAATATAATATTATATAATAATTTATTTTATTATATACACTACCTTTTAAAAGTTTGAGCTCTGTAAGATTTGTTATGCTCCCCAAGGCTGTATTTATTTGATGAAAAATAAAGTAATAACATCAGTATTGTAAAATATTATTAAAATTTAAAATAATTGTTTTCTATTTAATTTTATTTTAGAATGTAATTTATTCCTGTAATGACAAAACTAAATTTTTGAGCGGCCAGTAGTTTAGTTAGTTGTATTTTTAATTCATTTAAATCAAATTATAATATAATATAATATAATATTTTATTATGTACATTACCATTTAAAAGTTGAGCTCTGTAAGAGTTACTATGTTTACCAAGGTTGCATTTATTTGATCAAAAATACAATAATAACATTAATATAGTGAAATATTATTACAATTTAAAATAACTGTTTTCCGTTTAATTCTATTTTAAAATATAATTAATTCCTGTGATGGCAACGCTGAAATTTCAGGAGACATTACTTATTACTCAGTTATTTAAATAAATGTATTTATTAATTTTTATTCATTTATATTAACCTATTTGAATCAGATTTTCACTGTATTAGAGAATAGCACTAGGCTATTCTTCTAACATCATTTATTTTTATTAGACTGCAAAGGCTATTTAATTTCTTTTCCTCGTCTAACACCCAAACAAGAAGCACATTTTGTTCTAAGCACAGTGCCAAAGAATGGACACACACACACACACAAACTCATCCACATGGCAGGTGCTAATTAGGAAACCTATTTTTTCTGTCACGCTAATGGTCAGGGGACAGAGATAAGATGTGGAGATGAGGACAGACTCTACAAGATGGAAAAGTACACTCAAATGAGGCCATGTTATTAGTGTACTATTAAGCGTTATTTGTAACTTGTTTCTCTCCAGGAAATGGCACTTTGCCATCCAATTGATTGGTCATTTGCTTTAATTGAGCTGTGTAATTAGGTAATAAGGATTAGGTCAGATTAGCGAATGTCTCAGGGCGATTTGATGGGCGTCAGAGTGAAGGAGCTGTGTGAGGGAGAATGCAAAGAAGACCTACTTCTTCTTCATCCTGCGGTCTCGCTCTGCCTGTGTGCCCAGTTTGCTCAAGGTCATGGTATCTCCAATGCTCATCTCAAAATCTAAAGTGTCATAGCATATTAAAATACAGTTAGTTAAAGAGTATACGATCTTCATTCACTTCGTTACAGGGTATCTGAAGTATTTAAAACAAATTTAATTTACTTTTTTAACACCTGTACAAATGAAACAAATGCTTTCTGAAGTAAGACTTTAGTAATACCATTTAAGGCATTTAAGACTTTTAATAGCCTTAAATTTGATAAAACTGAATTTTTAGGGATAATTTACCCAAAAATAAAAAAAAAATTCTGTCATCAATTACCTTCAAAATAACTTCAAACACCATTATTTTATGAAGCTTTGAGTGAATTCTTTATGGATACTTTTTGTACACGAAGAAAACAAAAATTGTTGTTTTGTCAAAAAATGTTTATTCATAAACATGTCCGAACATATGATATTTGCTTACTTGAACCAGAATATACAGACGATGAACTAAGAGAGATGGATGTTCTCGTGAATGCGTGTCGAAAACTGACACAGAAGTAGGGTTGGGTACCGTTCAGATTTTAACAGGTACGGTACCGGTATTGGTACCTTTTTTCAGTACATTACTCTCTGTGTAATAACAAAAACATTTTTTTAATTTAAAAAATAAGCCCAAAACAGGTTAGTCTGTAGTTGAGTTTTCCCTCTTTTCCTCCTTTTCTTTCTCTTTTTTCAAATTAGTGGCAATTCAAGCATTTGTTTGTTTTGGTTTTTCTCTTTTCCTCACTTTCCTTCACTTTTAAATAGCTTGTAAAAGCGCTGCGCGCATTTTACTTTCACTTTCAAATTAGTGCCAATTCGCCGTCGATTCAATTCAAGCAACAACAAAATACAACGTCAAACTCAGAACTTTTATTAACAAAATAAATAAATAAGAAATAAGAAAATAAGAAATTACTTAGGCTTTAAATAGCCTAGGTAACTAAAAATCAGCAAACACTGTGGAACCAAATAAACAAGAAACATAGACCGTTTATTAGCAAAACGAATAAGAAAGCTTGAAGGCACCGCATAAACATTGATGTAAAATGAAATAAATAAAATACACAAACTTTAAGTAAAGTAAAAAGCAGCAAACACTGTGGAACCAAATAAATAAGAAACAAACAGTTAAAAAAAACCTTCCAAAATCACCTTAGATAAACGGCAAAAGGCAACAGGTTTTTCAAAATCCAAAATATTGCCAAACAGGCGCTTTTTGCATTTTGTTTCTTCTACCATCATCTTGTCTTTCTCATCTCACTCTTCTTATCAGTCAGCTCGACTCACTTGACAAATTAATCAGACTCCTGCTGCTGTTCTGTGATGTGAACAAAACCGCGTCTCCACCATTCATATATACAGAGGCCAGCAGAACATGTAGGATTCATATTTAAAACAACTTTTATGCATTTTAATATTCACAGACGGTAGTCTATATCTCGATTCGAATTAAGTGATAGACCTACTTTTAATTTATTCTTCCAAAAATTGGCAGATTCTGTGACATTCTGTGTTATAGTTTTTATGAATGAACTCCATGATCTCGTCGGCGTTCTTGTAGAAATATGGCCCTAGAAATGCAACCACACTTTAGAACATTTCTTCGAGTTGCAGGGGTGACATCACGACACAAGGGCCTCTCTCTCTGTAACGTAGGCCTACGCGCCCAGTTGCGCTCTCAGGTACTGAAATTTAGTACCGATTGATTTAATGTGAATTAGTACTCGGTAGTACCGACACAATTTTAAAGGTTAAAAAGTGCTGCGTTCGGTACCCAGCCCTACACGGAAGGGAAGAATTTGTTGAATAAAGTTGTGATTTTTGTTTTCTTTGCACACAAAAAGTATTATCGTATCTTCATAAAATAGTGGTTGAATCACATGTCACATGGACTATTTTAACGATGTCCTTACTACCTTTCTGGGCCTTGAATGTGTCAGTTGCATTGCAGGGTCAGAAAGCTCTTGGATTTCATCAAAAATATCTTAATTTGTGTTCCAAAGATCTAATTAAGCTCTTACGGGTTTGGAACGACACGAGGGTGAGTAAATAATGACAGAATTTTCATTTTTGGGTGAACTATCCCTTTAAGACTTTTGAAGTAGTTCTCAGCAATAGTAATACAAACATGATATTTTCTGCATGTAGTGTGTGTGTGTGTGTGTGTGTTTATTTCATGCTACCTGGAATGACAGGTGGCGTCATCTGGCCATCCTTGCTCAAAGGCTGATCTAAACGTGATTTCTCCTTCTTGCCAAAGAGACGGCCGATAGAGGACTTTATGCCCTTCTTTTTGTTGCCCCTAAGCAGAGAGAAAAAGAGATGCAATGTGTGCCGTTAAACATTTTAAAGAGACAGTACACCCAAAAATAAACATTCTGTCATCATTTATTCACCCTTATGACACTGTACGACTTACTGTATGAAATTTTGAAGAATTTTGGTTATTAAGCAGTTTCCGTATCCATTGACTGCCATTATATGGACAAAGAACACAACAGAAAGTCAATGACAACTAAAACTGTTTGGTTACCAACATTCTTCAAAATATCTTTAAATAGATTTGAATTGACATTGGTGAGTAAAGTAAGAATTTTAATGACAGATGACAGAATTTAAATGTCTGGGTGGACTATCCCTTTAAGGGCTATTCACACTGACATAAATCACTGAATCGCTGACAACAAAAGTCACAGATTTTTAATAATAATTTCTGGTGGCATGAGAAACTATTATCAACAGCAAAAGTAAGCTGAGCAGTGTTTAACTTTATGCAAATGAGAAATTAAGCAATATGAAGGCTGAGAATGGGAGTGCAGATAGTGATCCTTCAGCTGATACAGTTGGAAACTGCAGTTGAACAGCAACAGTAACCAGGCTTGGCACCCTTAATAACTGCTAGAGTGAAGACATCACTTATATAGTGAAATGCTTGAAAAAACAGCGAGACCTGACGCAACTGATAAAGACTTTTATCCGAAGTATGTGTATATAAACAAACATTTAAAGGGATAGTTCACCCAAAAATGAACATTTGATGTTTATCTGCTTACCCCCAGGGCATCCAAGATGTAGGTGACTTTGTTTCTTCAGCGGAACACAAACAAAGATTTTTAACTCAAACCATTGCAGTCTGTCATATAATCATATAATGGCAGTCGATGAGATCCACAGCTTTAAGAGTCCAAAAAAAAACATACAGACAGACAGAACCAAATTAAATCCTGCGGCTCGTAATGATACATTAAAACACGAAACAATCGGTCTCTGCAAGAAACTGAACAGTATTTATATCATTTTTTACGTGTTATTTTTGTCACGCGTATACGTCACTCATTGTTTGTACAGTGAGATTGTGGGTACGACGGCTACTCAAAATGGTAACTACTTGTGCTTATCCTGATTTCTGCAACCGATTAAAAACTAAAAGATTACGTTTGTTTGCGTGAACCCATCCAGGAGTGTTGACTTTTCACTGACTCCCAACTTTTGCCAGAGCATGCTGTTGTGAACGCGCTCAGGACAGTTGGACATTGCAGTGGATCAGAAGTAAAAAAAGATATTAATACTGTTCAGTTTCCTGCACAGACCAATTGTTTTGTGTCTTAACACCTCAGCTTATCGTCACAAGCTGCAGGGTTTGTCTGTGTCTGTTTTTTTGACTCTCAAAGCCATGAACTGACATTATATGACTGACAGACTGCAACGGTTTGAGTTAAAAATCTTTGTTTGTGTTCTCTGGAAGACACAAAGTCACCTACATCTTGGATGCCCTGGGGGTAAGCAGATAAACATTCAATTTTCATTTTTAGGTGAACTATCCCTTTAAAAAAAGCTGCCTTACACTCTATAACATGCATGATTATTTCTTTTAATCAGACTAACTGACTGCCCTGCTGAGAAATGCTTTGTTATTCCTGCACTCTTATTTGGTTCTATCAAAGCCAATTCAATTGTACTAAAATCACTCCTCCCCTGACATCACCATAAATCTGTGTGAAGCATTCAATCGTGATAGAGCTGGGCTGCTCTGAGATGCAGTTTAACTCCCCAACGGTGATGTGGGAGTAGGAAGGACAGAGCGAGACTGAAAAACCACACTTTAGGTTTGATTTCTTGCTTTGATTCAAATCAATGTGTGCAGGACACCTTCTGAAAGTCTAAGTTAAATGAAATAAGCCAGACTACAAAAGTGTGATTTGTATTCAACAATACCCATGATAGTTCATCAAATTAGCCGTATTAAACATCCACACACAGCTAAAACCTCACAGAGCTTAAATAGTAGATGAAGCTCTGGAGAGAACATCTGGAGCAACATAATTAAAAACACAGTATGACGGCTAAATATGATGCTTCCCACCAGAAAATCATTACTTTGAATAAGTGAGACTATAGTGATATTGTTTTTATTTTAAAAAGCTTAAAATATGGATATTTGTCTTATAAAAACGCATCAGAAGGCCTTTATTTATCCCCTGGGGCATGTGAGTACTTTTTATGATGGTTGGATGCACTTTATTTTGCTTCAAAATCTCAACACCCATTCACTCGCATCATAAAGATTGGAAGAGCCAGGATATTTTTTAATATAACTCTGACTGCATTTATCTGAATGAAGAAAGTCATATACAACTAGGATGGCTTGAGAGTGACTAAATCATGAGGTAACTTTCATTTTTGGGTGAACTATCCCTTTAAATTTAAATGAAAACCCTTTTAACTTATGATAATCAACATATTTTCAAAAAATTTTTTTGAGCAATCTACTCTGCTCACAAATCTGTGGGGTATTGCGCATGACACACCTGGAGGTGTATTACAGAACAAATGTGGGACGCACGTGACTTAAACAAAGGCAAGCTGACAGTAATTAACTAGTTCATAGAGCCATAGTCTCAAGAGCACTTGAGTGTGTGTGGGAAAATCACTGCCTATAACAAACTCTCATCTGTCCTCAAGTGTGCCTGCTGGGAAAATTATGCCTCATCCAGTTCAATCAAAGAAGGATCTATTAGCACCTGAGACGTGATCGTCTGTAGATTTGTGTGTGTGCTTACCCTCGGCCATCCTCAAGGCTTCCTGTCAGCTGAGCGAAGTTCATTTGGTCTAGTCTGAGACTGCGGGGTGAAGACGGGGGCGACGTCTCACACTTGATGGTGGCCTTGTCCTCTCTGGCCTCCACAGGGGACTGGGACAAAAACACACAAACAAACTCATTGCCTCACGATAAAAAAAAAGACATTTCCCACATGTCCCTGAATTCAAACTCACCTACATAAAAACACGCATACACACTTTCATATTTTTCATCTAACGCAGGCACACTAAATTAGCACAAGCAAGCCGGTCTTCAGTGAAGTCTTTAAGAGATAAAAACACACTTACAGCCACTCGTCTGCGATGTTTTCTTAAATCACTAGGCTGAAGTGTTAGCAGGTAGAAAGAGACAAAGGAAGATGCAATGTGACAGATGATTAAGTGCTGTCAGTGTTAGAAAAAGGCAGTTTAACAGGGTTAATACAATAAAAGCATTGCAAAGCAAGGTTCACCAGGGTCATTATGCCCAATTCGTGGGCCGCTGAACCGGATGTCAGTTTGGGCGTGGATCGGCCGCTAACGGGAGGTGATGAACTGGCCAGAGAGAGGGCGGTGACGGAGGTGGGGATGGAGGAGCGTGGCCGTAGGGTCACGTTGAGGCCGTCCATGCTGCCGCTGTTCACTCGACTCTCAATCTCATCCGCCCGGAGCTCCGCTGATTCCCTCTCTACCTGGATCATTCTGGAACAGAAGGAGAGAGAGATTCAGCACATGGAGAGGAAGAATTTAAATGCCCTACATTAAATATACACAAACATCCCCAGACAACACAAACTCTCTGAAGAATACACTTCAAATTGAGGCCAAACTCAAATCTTAAGTGTGTCTGAAGAGCAGTAGGCACATCTGTCATCCTTTTCCAACCTTTTTTTGTCATTTTTTTCATTCAAAAGAATATACACTACCAGTCCTAAAAGTTCTTGAACAGTAAGATTTTTAATGTTTTTTAAAGTCTCTTCTGCTTACCAAGCCTGCATTTATTTGAACAAAAGTACAGCAAAAAGAGTAAAAATGTTATTTTAAATATTTAAAATTTAAGTTTTAAATATTTAAATTTTATTTTAAATATTTAAAATAACTTAAATAATTTTAATATTCTGATATGCTGCTCAAAAAACTTTTATTTTTATTATTATTATTGTTGCTGAAAACAGCTGAGCAGAATTTTTTTTGATAAATAGAAAGTTCAGAAGAACAGCATTTATCTGAAATAGCTATCTTTTATAACATTATAAATGTCTTTACCATCACTTTTGATCAATTTAAAGGAAAAAAAAATAAAATAAAATACTGACTCCAAGCTTTTGAATGGTCTAGTGTATAATGTTACAAAAGCTTTTTATTTCACATAAATGCTGATCTTTGGATCTTTCTATTCATCAAAAAATCCTGAAAAAACTGTTTTAAATATTGATAATAATAATAAATGTTATTTGAGCAGCAAATCAGCATATTACAATGATTTCTGAAGGATCATGTGACACTGAAGACTGGAGTAATGATTCTGAAAATCTAGTTTTGATCACAGGAATAAATTACATTTTAAAATCCTTTTCGAAATATTATTATTTGCGGTATTTTGGATCAAATAAAGGCAGGCTTGGTGAGCAGAAGAGACTTCTTTAAAAAACATTAACAATCTTACTGTTCAAAACTTTTGACTGGTAGTGAATATGCAACCAAATGCAACTGTAGAAATAATTCAAAACTAACTGAAATATATATTTGAAATCATTTAGGACAGTATTAAAAAAACATAATAAATAAATATTATAGTTAATGTTATATTTATTTATTGTTGATTTTTTTAATAATATAGTCTTAAATTATTTCATAATAACATAACATCATATTTTTGTTTTATACAAATGTTTCAGATACTGTGACTGGTTACAATTTCATTTTAATTACCATTTTAAATCATGTTGTTGCCTTTAAAAGTTCATTTTAAACAGTCATATGATGTGTTAATTTAAAAAAATATTATTTGATTGAGTCTTTGAAGTAATATAAAGTCAGCATGCATAATAATTATAAAACAAGAAAATCTTTAAAAAGTTGTACAAAAATGCTAAATATTGAATGTTGACTACACATGTTTTAAAATTTACCCTGATTTATAGTTGTAATTAATATAATGCATTAAAAATTAGGGATGCACCGAATTTTCGACCGCCGAAAATTATTGGCTGAAAATTGCATTTTCGTTTGAAAGACAAAAATGGCTGGAAATATGAGGCGAAAATATTTAGATATATAATATATGGGCCTATATATGGTGAGCTCCGCCACACCGCCTGGCAGTGTTCACCACGCAAGTTTCACTCTCTTCTAGCCATCGTCCACTCAATATTCCGCTCTATGAATGTGCGTTCCGCTCGTGTATCGCTCACTCATGCTCACCGGAAAAGCAAAATCACCTCAAATAGCGTGCCGATAGGAAATTTCTATGTAGTCTACTTGTTCCTGTTTGCAGTAGCACTACTGTACTGTAACATGCTGGTAAAATGACCCTACCCTCTGATCTGCTCCCGCTATGCTCTGCTCACATGCTCTGATAATAATAGCTTTGTAGGACAATACATTATTTGGATAATTAGTTAAAAAAAGTTGTATATGATTCTGTTGTACAGAACTAAATAAAAATAATATATTGATATTTAATATTATATTTTCTGTCCACTTGTGTTATTTTCTGTAAAAGTGTGGTTATTTTATTGGCTTGTGTTTTTTAAATTTAGTATCATTCAAATTATTGAATGAATCTTACAAAATTACTTACAGTTCTTTCTGGTCCTCGAATCTAAATGACTGAGAGGAGTGAGACATTCTAGTGATATCAGCACTCCAGCGGTTTCACCGTTTGTATCACTCGTGAGTGATATGGCGAGTGTCACGGCGATCGGCCAAATCCACTATAATTTTATAAATACTACTGTTATTGTCACAGAATGTAGTTACAAGAGTTTTTTAGGCAAGAATTTACTTGCTTAGACTATATGCGGTTTGTTAAAGAAGATAACGTCTATTTGAAAATTTGCTTCGACGTTTTCAGAGATGTGAGTTCCAGGGCATCAGCGGCCGTTTAGCACTCATGAGCTGGCCAAAGGCAGCCTTGACTGTGGCATATGGCCTATACAGCCATATCTCACTGCTACTTGTGTGATATTGCTCATATATACAGTGCATATATTACAACTGTGGCTAGAATTTAGTGAAGCCATAAAATGCATTACTAATAGCTTCATAGTGTATTATGTATTCAGCCTTCAAAGAAAATGTCAACGGGACTCGTCTTACTGTTGATATATGTTAATATTCATGCAATGGAAGTATAGTCTGTTGAAACCTTATGAGTTTAAGCCACAGCTCAGGTCGTGAGTCATCGCTATCTGCACACTGCTGCACATTCCAGGTGATAGCTATGCTACTGTCTGGCATTTATATTCATCCACAACTCAGAATCAATCTGTCTGATGGGCATATTCAACTTACAGTCTCACAAATATTGTCATATATGACAGATGGTCTACCTCCAGCGCTTTGAGCTGCTGTAAGGAATCCAGACAGCTCAGTATCAGGACAAGCTTCAGAGCACTGTTTGGATTTAGACTGAAGTTTTTGGCCTGTCTGACAGTTTCTGTTACCGCTCTGGGTATATCTGCGGGTCGCCAGAGCACAGAGACACGCAGGTGCTCTTTTAGTCTGCCTGCAGGGTCTAAGCCATTCTGAAATCGAAAAAAGGTCATTGAGTTTGAGAAGAAAGTTGGCTCTGGCTATAACTCTCCAGACTGTGTTCAACAAAGCATGTGTTTAAATCACAAGCTTGGATCAATAAGACAAATGTGACATTTGATGTAGTTGAGGCAGATGATTAAGTTTCACACAAGTTGCAAGATATGTCAGATTTGAAGCAGTCATATACTAAAGCAAGTATTGTAAGTGTAACCCTGAACCGTTAAAGGGCTTTTCTACTGTTTTAAGAGTGTGTTCAGCTGACAGTAGTGAAACGGCCTATATACAACACATTTGCAGCAACAAATTAAACAGCCAATTTTAGCTACTGTTCCTTTAAGACTTATGCAAATTACTTCTGTCGATGGGCTAACGTCTTCACAAGTTAAATGAGTAACAACACCCCCATCATAACGATGAATACTGAATAGGTGTTGATAAATAAACATGGGCGTTCACATGTTAATGTGTTGATAGTTCTGACATCTTAACTATGATGCACTCTGAACGACCGCTTAGTCATAAACTGTACGCTTCAACAGTTTTAAACAGCTTTCGAAACAAAATGTGAGTGGCGCTAGTTCAAGCAAAGCTTGCTGCCACAATACTGGTTGTCAGGCTGTTGCGATGCAGCTGCTAAGATAAAACAAAACAAAACAAAACAAAAAGATTTCTATTTTATGCCACTTTTAATAATTTATATTCTAACCTAATCTCTTCATTGATGGCATCCAGCTGTTCTTGCAGCATGAGGGCAAGCGTCTGGGCGTCTGAGTGCCCGCTGGGGGACAACATATCGGCTGAGCTGAATATGGTCTCGCGGTCTTCATCGTCCAGGTCAGACAGCTCAGTGTCGCTTCCCATCAGGTGAGTACGGCTGGCCCGCAAGCTGGAAGGCTGAGAGCGATCCCAATCCTGCTCCACCATCGCCAGGATCTGGGAATAAAGACATGGATGAGGGCACAAACCATTACTTTGTAGATTGTACAAATCAGACTTTCAGATATTAGTGTTTTAGTAAGATTCAAATTTCTATAAACATTTTTATTGTGGATTAGAGAACCCGGAACTTACAGTGAACACATCCAAAGAGGCAAATAAAAAAAATACAGAGAAATTAGTTGAGAACAAGGCAAAGGTCACCAGTATAGTACATATTACATGCTAGAACAGTTTTAGTTTAAAACGGTAACAGATGGAGGTGCAGGTGTGACATTAACACCTTTGTGGGTTCATCCCTGAGTGCCACCAGTCGACCTTTCTGAGCCCGTCGTATGACTCCTGTGGAGGAGTAGTGGTCACCCTGACCTTCTACCACTGAGAAGCGCAGGTCTGTGGCACTGCCAACATGAGACCTAAGACAGGGCCAACAGAGAGAGACACATAAAGAGGCTCAGACACCTTATTTAGGACATACAGCAATATGACTTTTAAAGGGATAGTTCACCCAAAAATTAAAATTACCCCATGATTTACTTATCCTCAAGCCATCCTGGGTAAATATGACTTTCTTTTTTCAGACGAATACAATTATATTAAAAAAATGTCCTCTCTTGCAAGCTTTATAATGGAAGTGAATGGGTGCTGAGATTTTGAAGTCCAATAAAGTGCATCCATCCATTATAGAAAGTACTCCACACAGCTCCGCAAGGTTAATAAAAGCCTTCTGGAGTAAATTGATGCATTTGAGTAAGAAAAATATCCATATTTAAAACTTTATCAAAGGAAAAGCAGTCTCCTCTTGGCTTATATCGAAATCCTCCAACATTTTTCTTTACAAATCCTCGTTTTGTACTTCTTATTTTGTGACCGGTGTTTTGTTGTGCTCTCTCCTCTGCGCTTCCGTGTTCACCACTTCTCACCAGAGCTTATGCTACGCTTATGTCCTACGTCATCTGCTGGAATGCCACTCTCATCACTGCCATCATAGTTTATAAACTTTTAAATATGGATATTTTTCTAATACAAACACATCGCCTTTATTAACCCCGAGGAGTCATGTGAGTACTTTTTAAAATGGATGGACGCACTTTATTTTGCTTCAAAATCTCAACCCATTCACTGCCATTATAGAATGGTTTGAAGGTGAGTACATCATGGGGCAGTTTTCATTTTTGGGTGAACTATTCTTTTAATGAGTGAATAAAAACAGGGCTTAAATTTTTGTATATTTATATATCATTGTTTAAAATCTGGATGTCACCTAGGATGTGTTCCGTCTCCAAATGCCCCGCTCCTGCGCTTCAAATGATCAAGTTCAGCCCGTAACTTTTCAATCTCACCAATAAGCCTCTCCTAAACAAGAAAACACTTGAATAGTCAAACAATCTCAAAGCAGTATAATTTTTTTATATTTTAAGAATTATGAAATTTCAATTGAGACCAATAAACGTATTTAGTTATTTGAAATGAACACTTTATTTTGCAAAGATGCATTAAATTGATCAAAGTAACAGTTTTCTATTCATCAAACAATCCTGACAAAAATATTCACACAAAGAATATTGGGCAGCACAGCTGTTTTCAACATTTACAATAATAAGATGTTTCTTTAGCAGCAAATCAGCATATTAGAATGATTTCTGAAGGATCACGTGACACTGAAGACTGGAGTAATGATGTTGAAAATTTAGCTTTGTATCACAGGAATAAATTGAATGCTAAAAAAAATAATAAAATACAAAACTGAACTAATCAAGACCAAAACTCTTGATGTTAATTAAATCCATGGACATGTTATGCTCCTCAGTTATTGCTTAAAATTGTAACACCTCTGGCTGTTGCTCTTGCTCTGCAGATCTGTGTGATATTAATGAGCAGTGGTACTGTACCTTGGTATGATGGAACTCTTCCAGTTGTTTTTGGGAATTCTCCAGGTCATGGATGAGTGCATTCTTGATGGGGGAACAGGGAAAAACAGACAAACAAAACAAAGTTGAGAATAAGCTTAAAGCAGCAGGTTGTGCCAAAGATAACCTGCACATTCTCTGCTTCAGCCTGTCCCTTCACATCTGGCCACTCATTCCATCACAGTCTGTTCTGTCCTCTCAGCTCACAGCTCAAAAGAGAGAAGAACTGGGTTCTATTCATTCAAGCTGAATAGGGAAACCGTTATATCTATATTTTTCACAAGCTATTTCCAGAATATGGCTGTGCACTCTCTAGAAAGAGTGGGCGATATATATGTAGACACGATTAACCAGTAGAAATCTGTCAAGATTTTCGACTACTGTCTCTATCACGATATGTGATGTGATGTTGCTGTGCTACATGGTCACAAAACCTTATCGTTTACACATATTTTTAAGCATTGTGGTTTAAAAACAAGTGATTTTAAGCTGTTGAAATACAATCAGCAGTTAAAGAGAACTAATTTCATCTGAGATGCACACGCACATGAAGACGCTCATACAGCGCAGGAGCATTAATGTTATTTTAAGGGCTTGAACGGTTAAATACACATGTATGTGTCAAAATGCCTGTCTTTGCAAGTATCCTCATAAATACAGTAATTTAGGTCTTAAAAGAAAGCAAACAGCTGAAAAAGAAAACACATGTATAATAGTATATTGGAACCTGGCAGCTCTTAAAGTGACAGCAGTCTAATATTCCTGATGTCTGTCATTGATGTTAATCAAACAACAAAAGAGAGAAAATCTCTCACTGCTAGGGGTGGGCGATAAATCAATATAGATAATTATCGTGCAATATAAATTTCCTCGATAAACAAGAGTTCAATAAATGTTCAATATAATGTTTATGCGGCAATAGCGGAACGAATAGCACTAGTCATTTAAAGCGCGCCACTCGGACCGTTTATCCGCTCGGATCAAAGTTCAAACGACCGCACTGCAAACTTACTAGGGCAGATGTGCTTACTTGCTGAGTCTCTTATTGAAGTTGGAGTAATCGAATGTAATTACAGTATTTTTTTGTGATTAAGCTATAGCGTTTATTAATGTATACTAAATGTATTTAGACTCCTGTTTTTCATACAAATACCTAGAAACCATGTTACATTTTTAACATGGTGTTGAGGTGCTATAATTGTGGTTTTAACTGTTATAATCATGATATAAATGTATGCTACTATGGAAGAGCAATGGTAAAAAATATATTAAAAAATAATTACATTTCACCACATAAACATGAGGTTGCTACAATTTTTACCGATATTACTGATTTTGCTAATAAACATAAATCTACATCTGCATCCTAACTAAAGCTACTATCAAATGTGTAGACAATTTTTTTTACATTATTATGAATATTATCAGGCAACGCAAACCTGTTTCTTGATTTGAAACAATATCACTCATTAAAACATGCAGAACTAAGAAATATTTTTTTCTATTAAGATATTTATTTTAAGGAAAAATGACTGGAAAAAGTGTAAAGATTTTAAAATACCTGAAGTGTTTGTCATGTCTGAACATAAAGAATAGTTTAAAGCCACAATTATCTGTATGGTTTTTACAACTTTCACATTGTAGCAAAAATTTGCCTTTAAACTTGAAAGAAATAAAAATGTAATATTTATCGTGACAATTATCGATATCGACTGATTATCGTGATAATTTTTTGGCCATATCGCCCAGCCCTACTCACTGCTCTTGACTAAATCACATTTGTAACTTAAATAAGAGGAAATTTTATTATTTAAAAATAATTTACACAGTGAAAAATATGCAGTGTTTATATACATTTGATTACTTACTGATTTGTTCTACTATAGATTTTTTTTGTCCTATTGCCTGTAATTAGTTTCTTATTTTTATTTAACCAGTGACTGTTTACTTGTCTTCAGTGAGTTTTTTTGTTTTGTTTTTTAGGCTAGTATCAGTTTATTGTGATATTGTGACACTGTGACAAGAATTATGACATTTCTATGGCATTAAAAATGTTGATATCGTAAGGACTTTATTTAAAAATATTCAAAAATAACTGTCATATATATCGTTACTGTGACATAAAATTACTCATATCGTGATAAAAGATTTTGGTCATATCACCCACCTCTACAATCTAGGAGGAAGGCAGACTATAAATACATTTAGAATTTTCAATTTAGTGCACAATTTATATCATAATGTAAATAATTTCTTAAGATTAATGTGGATTAAGCAAATAAACGAACATTTCATTGTTATAAAATGTGCATTGTTCATAATTTATTTTAAATAAATTGATTATTTCTTAGTGTCAACTCAGTCGTGTTTATTAAGAACAATAATACTATTTGTCAGTCTTAAAATCTGAAATCTGCTGTAAGTAGACCTGGGAAACCAGTCAGTAATGAAACCCGTGTGTTGAAGAAAACTGAATGTTTGTCAGTTTGTTTCAATGCTTTTTAAGCATCAGATGATACTGGTCAAATGTGTACAGTATGTGCAGGTGGGTCTGGTAAAATCTATACCTTGTCCTCCAGCGCAGCCATGCGCTCCTTCAGGTGCAGCTGAAGCCGTTCATTAGACTCGGTGAGTAGGCGGTCCACAGTGTCAGACAGACGTTTGTTATGCTCCTCGTTCATCTTCTCCCTCTGCCGAGCCTGAGGGACAGAGAACGCACAGGGGAAAAAAAGAAAAAAAATGAATATATGAAGCAACATCCTTTATTTTAAGAGTACAACTAGATTTTTACTTTTTCAGAACATAATCTGGCTCTTAGATATAGCTTTGTATATGGGATGCCTATAGAATTTTGTTTTTCTGATGATCTACACACAGTAGCACCAATAGAGGGCAGTATTACACCCTGAAGTACCGTGATCATATTTTAGGAGTTTTGGCTGATTTTTAAGTCTAGTTCATGATATTAAAACACATAGCTGCCTCTAAGAGTTCACATTTTGCTTCAGCATTTCATACTAATTTCTCACATTTTTCTACGGGTGTTTGGTGTGCATTTTGTGATAATCCCTCTAGAAAATGAATAATGACTGTCCTTGTTGTTGAATGCAAGGGTGATGACTTTTAAACACAGTTGCGGTGGGATATGGGCACTCAGTTGCCAGGCAACAAAATCTTAATTTTCTTTTGGTGGCAGCGGTCTTTAAAACAGTCAGCACGGAACACTGTGATAGTCAGGAAAGAACCAAAGCTAAAGCCTAGTCTGAGGTGTAAGTATTAAGGTTTAATTAAGGCTGAAGGAGGATAAGGACTCTCTTTGACTGCTTTAAGTCATTACAACCATCAGCTCGCACACAGGAGGAAATTAACCATGCATGAATTATTCCAAATCCAAATATAGCAGCCAATTACAGCTCTTCTCTCACTGGGGGTGGGGAAATTCCTCTGCAAGATGAGCTAAAAAATGTCCCATATTCTCAGAGCAGCAGCATGAGTGTGTGAACGTGTTTGTACAGGAGTGCTAGCTTATCGATCTTCGTGTGCCTCTGTGGTGTGTGGAAAAAACACAAGAAGACACAAAGCAGCACAGGCTAATCAGAGCGGTCAGCCCTCAGAGTCCCTACAGTGGGGTCAAACACACCGCCTGCAGGCCTGGTCAAGACCTGTTGTGCAACAGGTACATATCTTCCTTAACACGCACACACAAACACATAATTACTAAGAAATTAGGACGATATACTTGTTTTGTTTTGTTTTTTTAAATGAAATAACTATGTCACCAAATTATGGGTATACATGTCCACTGACTTGTATTCTATTGTTATAATACATGTAATTTATAAGTATTATATTATATTATATATATATATTTTTAAATATATTTAAAATCCATTAAGGTAACACAGTGAGGTCCCATTAGTTAACATTAGTTAATGCATTTATTAACGTTAACACACAAGTATTTTTAATCTTTGCTAATGTTAGTTATTAAAAATACAGATTCATTAAATAATATGGCAACACTTTACAATAAGGTGTCATTTGTTAACATTAGCGTATTAACTAACATGAAGGAACAATGAACAATACATTTATTACACTGTTTATTAATCTTTGTTAATATTAGTTAATAAAAATACAGTCGTTCATTGTTAGCTCATGTTAATGCATATTACATTAACTAATGTTAACAACTTGTTAATTTAATTCAGGTTCATGTTAACTAATGTAGTTAACTAATGTTAACAAATGTAACTTTATTGTGAAGTGTTACCTACAAGTGTATGTGTAATACAAACTAGGCTTGGGACAATATGGCTTCTTTTGTTTTGAAGACCAAATCATTTGCCGTTTTACATTTTCATTTTAATATTTTATTTAGTACATTTGTTAAGCTTTTTCCCTAACAGGAACCATCTGAGGTAGGTAATTTCAAGATTTGTTTAGACATTGTGGCCACACATATGAACATCCGCACAAAAAAACACTGGTGACTCTTTATAGTGTTCATTCTTATGTGCACTTAAACAAATCAAAATCACACACACGCAGCGTAATGAAGCACCAAACCACTCACACTCCCTCATTTACCTCCTTCCATCATCCTTCAAGCAATCTCATCTTTCCTCTATCCAACATTCACTCATTCAGTGACACAATCAGCATCCCATTTTTCATTTGGTCTTATGACCCCAACTCAGTCCTCACCCTGCCCAGCTCTTGGTTCTTCTCCTCCAGCTGGGCCTCCAGTTGGCGCAAACGCTCCTCGATGTTGCCATGACGCTCCTCCGCCTGCAGGAAACACTGACCTTAGTATAAAGAGCAACAGCAGAGCTAAAACCTTCACAGACTAGACACTTCACCTTAAGATGTAACTGTAAATTGCTTGTATTTTATTGGTTGAAGAAACATACTTGTCATTACTTGGAAAAGTCTGTTTTTATAAAACATATTCAAAATGAAAACAAGGCTGTGAGACTAAGGTCCATAGCCCAATGATGGCATATAAATGGGATCTCTGGAAGGGAAAGTTTCTATCTGGTTTAAGGCCAGCCATGGATCTGTATCATCAGGAACATGAGGTGTATGACAGGATGCTACTGACTGAGAATGACAAAAGTTGCCATTTTTAATTAGCTGCATTAGCGAGACTATAAACAAAACCCCACTGCCTCTCTGCAACTCTGACAAGACATTTGGCTGCCTCAGAAAAAACACTGTCATGCACAATTTCAGCTGATGTTCAGATGAAACGTGACTGCTACAGAGTGAGGATTATCTAAACCGGCAGAAGAAGGAGATGAAGCCTGTAGAAGAGAAATACCTGCTCTACCTGTGGATTTTCGATGGCTGATGCAATGGAGTGCTTTGTTATATATAGTACAGCTGTTTTTTTTCTTTTTTTAACAAGAGAAGGGACACAACTGATGGGAAAAGGTGTTGAAACAAGATAAAGAAATAATGCCAGACTTCAACTTCCATGAACACCACGGCTCAATCATAGGCGGTGTTTCACTTTTATGCGTGGGGGGCACCCACTGGCAGACGAGCCAGCAGCAGAATTTTTTTATATATATGTATGTTCTATATTTCATATATTTATGTAACATAATTTATGTAACATATTCTACATTAAAATACATTTAAAATTAACACTGACTGCTGTACAAAGAGTAAATAAATAAATAAATAAATAAAACACATTACCTAATGCAGAGCATAGGCTTGCTGGCATAGTTGATGTTCTGCAACACTGGTTACGTCACTTGCCCACCGCGGCACCTACTACACCGTCGTTTAGATTTTTTTATAGTAATAAAATATTATTTCGTTCAGTTGGAGAACAGACACTACAGTCTGTCGCATCGCAGATCAGATTTTATTTATCAGCGAGCGGAGTGACGAGCTGACCGATTTTATTTTGAAAAGCCTGTTGACTTTTGCCGTTTATCCATGGTGGTTTTCGAAGTTTTTTTCAACATTCGTTTCTTATTTATTTGGTTCTACATTGTTTGCTGATTTTTACTTTGTGTAATTTCTTTCTTATTAGTTTTGCTAATAAAAGTTCTACGTTTCTTATATTTATTTGGTTCCACAGTGTTTACCGATTTTCAGTTTTGTATACTAGGCTATTTAAAATTTATGTA
>JAHKKF010529384.1:1349-12659 GCA_019740295.1 Labeo calbasu | reverse complement strand
GGCACATTACCTTGCTTTCTGTAGGCTATTCATAAGATTCAATATTTGAATCCGTTTCAGATATATTTGGAAGAAGAGATTTTGTTTATTTTAACAGCTTCTGAAACTACCAAGAGTTTAAACATCCAGTATTGTAACATGTTTGAAACAAATCCCACGCCTCATAGGGAAGTGTAGCTGCTTTCGCCACACATAACATTCACATCAATAAAACAAGATTTATCTCACCTTTATTAATTATTAAAATTTCTTTTTCTTTTTTATTGTTAGAAAACATGCAGCATAGTCATAGATCAAGAATTATCTACTGCTTAAGGGCACATTTTGCAGAAACACTGATAGTATCTCAAACATCTAATGCCTCTCACACTTGAAATAATCAACACTGAGTAATTCTAAACCCTAGGAAAATGGAATCCTGGGTAATCTTACTTTACATTTCACACTGTTCATACTTCATCTAGAGTTAACAATGAATCCTGGTTATTCATAATCTGACATGTTACACTGTACAATCCCAATCCCTGGGTTACTGGAAAGGGTGTAGGGTACTATATTTGGAGCTGCACTGAGATCTCAATATCTTTGGGTTAAACCATATAGTAGGGCAATGCAAAAAACCGGATGTGATTATCATGTGCATCTCGTCAGTAATGCTGGTTCTGTGATTAGTCGTGAATCTCCATCACATGCTGTCAGATGGAGCTGCATTTACTACACAGAGCTGTAGTTCACTGACAAGCTCCATCTGACAGCACGTGATGGATCACAGAACCGCATTACTGACGAGATGCGCATGATAATCGCATCCGATTTTTTGGCCTTAAAAATGAAGATTTCATTTCTTAAGAACCAGAATCTAAAATTATATTAAGAACTTTAATACTTGTTGAGTTACAGGCACACAAATTTTAAAAAAATATATTATATTTATGAGACTCAAACAGGTGTGTTCTATGCAATTGTTTTGATGGAGGGAAACAAGATACAATTCTAATATCAACATCATTTCTTCTTCAGAAATTGTTTTTTAAATAAAATAATCGGATGCATACAAAGTGATCAACATTTGGTTTTTGACCACTGAAAATGGGTAACATTCAACAATCTGAAAATGATCCCTATATCTCTGAGATTGAATGATGTAGGGAAAATTGAGATTCCAAAAGAAAAGTTGATGAAGAACTAGAATCTAAAATCTAATTGTGATATGTCTAATACTTCTGAGTTATAGGCACGCAAACTTTGGAAAAAGAGTATTTATGGCACTCAGATGTATGTTCAATGCAGTTGTCTTGACAGAAAAAAATAAGATACATCTTCAGTTTCAAGATTATTTGTTCTTCAAAAAAGAAGTCTCATATTTTTGCAAACTGACCCACATTTGGTTTTGGACCACTGAAAATGTGTACGTTTGACTAATAGAGCTACCATTCTCTGTGTAAAAATAAGATAATGATGCTGTCATCTTTCTGAAGTCATTTTTATCCCCCTCTAATTTGACTCTGAATTTCAGGTGAAAATTGCCATTTTGATCTCTCTCTACAAAATAGTGGATTACCCTGTAAATATTCATCAATGACATTTTAATATTTTGGCTTTTATCACTATGTCTATCTTTCTTCATAAAAAATATTAGCAAAATCAAAAATTTGAGAAGGTTTTTGAAATTCGGTGGATTTGACATGGACCCATTTGTATTTTCTTCGCTTTAGCCTAATTTGTATTTTTCTGCACTACAACCTAATTCGTGTTTCATTTTATATTTTAAGATATAATTTTTTTTCATTCTTTCTTCAGTCCTAAAGGAATTGTTTGTTTTTTTGTTTTGTTTTTTTTTTTTGAGGAAAATATTCAGGAATTATCTCCATATAGTGGATTTCTATGGTGCCCACAAGTTTGAACTTCCAAAATGTAGTTTAAATGCAGTTTCTAAAGGCTCTAAATCAGGGGTGCTCAACCCTGGTCCTGGAGATCGACTTTCCTGCAGAGTTCAGCTCCAGCCCTGATCAAACACACCTGAACCAGCTAATTAGGATCTCAAGGAGCACTTGATAATTACAGACAGGCATGTCTGATTAGGGTTGGAACTAAACTCTGCAGGAAAGTCGATCTCCAGGAACAGGGTTGGCCACCCCTGCTCTAAATGATCCCATCTGAGTAAGGAGGGTCTTATCTAGTAAAAAGATCAGTTATTTTCTAAATAAAATTATAATTTATATACTTTTTACCTCAAACACTTGTTGGAGGTAAACACTTGTCTGGAGTTCCAGAAATGTTGGCAAGTTTTTAAAATTTGAATAAAATTTGCTACAGTTTTCAAAAACGTTAGCAGGGGGCAACAAAGGGCTGAAAAAACAAGAAACTTTGAAAAAAATTCAGCTGGGAGAACATCTAATGACTAATTAAGTTAATTGACATCAGGTCTGTAACATGATTAGCTATAAAAGGGATGTCTTAGAGAGGTAGAGTCTCTCAGAAGTAAAGATGGGCAGAGGCTCTCCAATCTGTGAAAGCGTGCGTAAAAATACTGTGAAGTACTTTAAAAATGACATTCCTCAATGTCAAATTGCAAAGGCTTTGCAAATTTCATTGACCTTTCAAGACCTTTGTAGGATGCCCGTGGTCTTCAGATGACACTGCATCACTCGTCTGCATGATTCTGTCATTGACATTACTAAATGGGCCCAGAAATACTTCCAGAAACCTCTGTCAGTAAACACCATCTGCAGATGCCAGCTAAAACTTTATCATGCAAAAAGGATGTCATATGTGAACATGATCCAGAAGCGTTGTTGTGTCCTGTGGGCCAAGGCTCATGTAAACTGGACAGTTTCGAAGTGGAAAAGTGATCTATGGTCAGATGAGTCCAAATTTGACATTCTTGTTGGAAATCACGAACACTGTGTCCTCCGGGGTGAAGAGGAGGGAGACATTTGAACGCGTTATCAGCGTTCAGTTCAAGCTCCAGCATCTCTGATGGTATGTGGGTGTATAAGTGCATACGGTGTGGGCAGCGTACATGTTTTGGAGGGCACTATGAATGCTGAAAGGTGTATATATAAAGGTTTTAGAGCAACATATGCTCTCCTCCAGATGATGTCTATTTCCACAGGACAATGCAAACCACATACTGCAGCTATTACCACAGCATGGCTTCGTAGTAGAAGAGTCCGTGTGCTGAATTGGCCTGCCTGCAGTCCAGATCTTTCACCTATAGAGAACATTTGGCACATCATCAAATGAAAAATACATCAAAGATGACCAAAAACTCTTCAGCAGCTGGAAACCTGTATCAGGCAAGAATGGGACCAAATTCCAACACCAAAACTCCAGAAACTCATAACCTCAATGCCCAGACATCTTCAAACTGTTTTTAAAATAAGAGGAGATGCTACACCATTGTAAACATGCCCCCGTCACAACTATTTTGAGACCGGTAGCAGGAATTCAATTTGCAATGTTCTCAGTTTAAACATTTGCTATGCTACCAATGTTCTGTTGTGAATAAAATATTGTCTAAAATATTGTGATTTGAAAGTCTTTTAATTTTCATTTTATTCAAATTTAAAAAAACAATATTTCCGGAATTGGGTTGTATGTCTGCATGTACTCTGTGTATTCTGGTTCAGTACAGTTAGGGTATGTTGAAAAACTCCCATCTCATTTTCTTCCCCAACTTCAACATCATTGCTGCAGAAGTACCAAACTAGTGTTTACAAAGTGATGTGCAAAGATCAAATGCCCTTTCCAAAAAAAAAAAAAAAAGGTAAAATAGAGATGTAGGACAATTTTGAAGTTGGGCTCTGCTGCTGTGTCCCCACCAATGCCAAAAGCAAACCTATGCCCTTGGCCTCTCTGCTCTGCCTTGGCTCCTCCCTCCCTCTGCTTCACCAGAGACTACCGTCTTTACTGCTCCATCAGGCTCCCTCATCCCTCTGGCTCCACCTTGGTCAGACATCACCCAGCCTGTGTCATGGAATGATGGACCATCAGCTAAGCTTTGTGTCTCCACTCTGGTTCTGTCTTGATCCTCAGTCAACGGTTCTGCCCCAGTCCTCTGGAACTCAGTCTCCACCTCACTTGGTCATTGCGATGTCTCCGCCTTGTTTGCCAAAGCAATTAGTGTTCGGTTCCATCAGCTCTGTCTGCACCCTAGTCCCATCTGCGATCAGCCAAGTGTCCACCAATGGCTCCTCATTTGGGCATCCTTGCAGCTCTCTAAGTCACCACCTGGCTCCTCTTGCTCCTGGCTTCTCCCACCATCACCACATTGGTTTGTCCTGCCAGACCTTTGCCAAGCCCTTGTCCTCCAGTTGGATGTGCCTTCCTGGAGGGGGGTGTAACATCATGTTCTATTAGTTTTAGTTTAATTTTCGTGTAGGTTTAGTTTATCTTCCGTTACCTGCTGCTTTGTTCTAATTTCCCACCACTAATCTGTTGTCATGGATGTTTATTTCATGGAAGTTCTAAGTTTGAGTGTTTGCTCGTGGACCTGTCTTTTTCTTTCTGTCCCACTTCTCTTCCTTTTCTGTTTAAATTCTCAATAAAGTAAAAATGCCTTAAATGTTTGTATCTAACATGCTGTTTCATAACCGTATGTTTCGGTTTTAAGATTACAGGATACACCTTTTGTAGTTGTTTAGTGGCTATAGGATCTACCAGACATGTTGTTGGATTTGATGTTTCACATCTTTTCATGTCCATTGCTTTGTACCAATACACTGGTGCTAACTTGTGTTTGTTTCTGTTCACATTAGACCTGATGCCACTGAAAGGGGAGAGTCAAGAACTGAATGAAATGGAAGAGAAAAATCAGGATGAGAAATGCCATGATTTCATGACTGGGGGAAAATCTTTTAGTTCCTCGCAGACTCATAAAACACAAACTAGTAGGAACCCCAAAGTCCAAAAGGCGTCTGACACCGGAGAGAGACCTTTCATCTGTGAACACTGTGGGAAGAGTTTTGCACTTAAAGGAAATCTTAATCTTCACATGAGAATTCACACCGGAGAGAGACCTTTCAACTGCCCTCAGTGCGGGAAGAGCTTTGCACTAAAAGGAAATCTTAAAATTCACTTGAAAATCCACACTGGAGAGAAGCCGTACTCCTGCCAACAGTGTGGGAAGAGCTTTTCAATAAAAGGGAATCTTAACCTTCACATGCGAGTTCACACGAAAGAGAGCCAATTCACCTGCCAACAGTGTGGAAAAAGTTTTAGTGAAAAAGAGAGCCTTAAGATCCACTTAAAAATCCATGCTGAAGAGAAGACCTTCCTTTGCCCTCAGTGTGGAAAGAGTTTTAAACAGAAAAAAAACCTTTATGTCCACATGAGAGCTCACACCGGAGAGAAACCTCACACCTGCAAACTGTGTGGGAAGAGCTTCACTCGAAAAGACGGTTTTAAGACTCATATGACAATTCATGGAGGGAGAGAAGCCGTTTAATTGTAGTGAGTGTGGAAAGAGTTTCAGATATAAAAGAAACCTCACACATCACATGAAGATTCACTCCGGAGAGAAATGCTTCAGATGTCATGTGTGTAAAACAAGTTTTGCGGACAGGAATGACCTTACAAATCATGTAAAAACTCACATCATAGAGAAGCCTCACACATGCCATCACTGTCAAAAGAGTTTTGCACAAAGGCCAAAGCTGGAGGATCACATGAGAATTCACACCGGAGAGAAACCTTTCACCTGCCCTCAGTGTGGAAAGAGCTTCACGAACAAAGGAAACCTTAGGAGTCACATTAGAGTTCACACTGGAGAGAAACATTACAAGTGTGATCAGTGTGAAAACACTTTCAGATATCACACAGACCTGAAACGGCACATGCAAACTCATTCTGAGAAGAAAGTGCTGATTTTTGTCACTGTGACAAGAGGTTTAGGCAGTAGTAGCGCTGGACCTCAGTCATGAAACTTGCCTAAATATTTGAGTAAGTTGCACATAAAACAGACCTTCCCAAAAACTCTCCTCCTGACTCACAAACGCTTCGTAAATGTAATGATCATTAAACATTTTAATGAATTCCAATCATTTGTAAATGGTTCACTACTGCACACTCATTCACAATTAACATAATCCTGCCTATGAATTACAGCTATGCAAAATTTTCAGGTTTGGCTCTAGTATATTGCACAGATCCAAAAAAATTATTAGGCCATATGCCTAACAATAAATATTCATGTTACGCCCCGTCTAGGGTGAAGGCGCAACGTGAAAGAGTGTGAGGACGCAGAGGAGTTTGAAAACAAATAAACAATAGTTTAATGAAAAAAACAATGATTTTTACAAATAGAAGTGGGGGATTTGACTTCAGGAGCCGACCAGACCAAAATAACAAACAGAAAGCAACTAATATTTAAACCCTCTAAGTTCCCTATTTACAAAAGAAAAGAAAAGAAAAGAAATTACAATAAAACTTCCCTAACTCCCTATACAGGAAAACAATCAACAAAAGCTTTCAACAAAAAATGGCGTCGGTCTCCTTACCTCCCCAAGAATACTATATACAATATTTACAATCAGCAACCAAGTCCAAACAGGGGCAATCCGAAATCAGAGTCAAACAGGCAGTAGTCAAAGTTACAAATAGTTGTCAAAGGAACGAACAAATAACAATCTCTCACCGTAAACACTCAAAACGAACACACAGAATTCAGTCTTACTAACACAACTTACTAAGTAACAGAGCAATGAGGTATTAACACAGCAAATGAGCACAAAGCTGAAGCAGGAAGTGATGAGGAGATCTTTATAGGTAGCAGGAAGTCCGCTGATCAAGCAGGGTGGGGCACGAGTTAAAGGACAGGAACCAGTCAGACGTCAACCTGCACAGAAACACACATACAACACTTCCCAAAACAGAACAAAGACAAATAAAACATAAGGGACGTAACAGTTCAGTAATGTGTGTTGATCAAAGAGTTTTTAGCCGGCTGAAAAAATGGCTTGAGAACGCTTTAGAGGCACAGTGTATTTTTCCAGCCGAGAAGCTTAGGTTGCTATGATTTGGAATATCTACGATGGCAACGTATTACTAGTATCTCATTTGTAAGAATTTTAGTAAATATAAAAAAGCACTGTTGACTTCTCCATTATTGTTGGATGGTCGGTCGGTTTTTGTCTCATCCCTCCTTTATTTACGGCTGGGTAAATGGTGACAGTGACGAGCGCTGTGCTTTACAGTTATCGACTCAACAATAATAAAAAGTCAATGACAAATGAACTTTTATTTATAGCAGTGCTACAAATTTCAGTGTCATCAGTTTGCTCATTTTCATGAATTCAAACGTTTACATCAGAATGGCTTTACGAACGATTTACACAATTTATTTTGCTTGTTTCATTCCTTTTTATTCTTCATGTTCTGTGCTATAGTTTTAAATATTAAGACGCCCTTTAATTTTGAACCGGGGATGGCAAACATCCAAAATTCAATAATGAACTGCCTTAAACTAAACATTCAGTATGTACTGTTTCCCTTTTTGCATTATTGACACAATATTTCCTACTTAATATTGTAAAGCTGTATTATTAAAAGTGCTGTATAAATAAAGGTGACTTGACTTGACTTTTTGTACAACAACAAATTCCTTGACCATGAAGCGAGGCACACAAAGCATGCAAACTCAAGTGGAAAAATCTGAAGTATTCTTTGACAGAAGCAAAAGGAATAGATAGCAGCTTGCAAAAATAGCAATTACGGGGCCAAGCACTAAGCAGGCAAGGCAGCGAGCATCAGAGCAACTGAAACAAGTAACTGAAGCCATTTTAAGATGATTTTAGTCCAAAAGCCTGAAAAATCATATAAATCTACTCGTTATCACTTTAGAAATTTTGTTGGAAAGAAAAAAACTTGTGTCTGTTTCTTCCAGTGTCCAAGTTTTTTGAGCTAGTTTCAGGTCTGTGGGGTTTAGGATGTAGTTAAGCTGGACATTTTGAAAGGAAACCTGGCAAACCTGAACAGGAGAAATAAACTCAATGTCCACGTTCAAACAAAGGTGCGACTTCACGCAGAATGCGAATGCACCAGTCTAACCCACGATCTGTTTTATACATGTTCGCCACTTCCTGTCTTACCCGTTCAAACCGGGCCTGTCTATTTGCATTACTGGCAATCCACTTGACCTTTGCCAGTTGGTCCACATAGATTTCAAGGTTATTCATATTATCTACGACAAAATTCAGCCTTTGCCTCTCCTCTTCTGTCACATCATCTGCGTTTATGTGGCGCAGCACATCTAACAAAGCACCACGCAGTGCTCTGCAATATTCACCGTACACCACTGCATTCGCATTTACGTAGAATTCATCCTCACCAAAGTGAACCACCATGTTTGTCTGAATATCTTCTGCTGTGTTTTGGGTAAGTGTGTGTCTGCCTAATGTATCCATTGTCTGCTGACTATATCCTCGTAGATTATCAATATGATGGCTTTGTATAAACTCAGTCAGCACACTGAAATGAAATGTAAGAATGCCATTGTTGAAGACATGTTCGCCTCTTTGTGACCTTTCCAGTTGTTCCTTCAGCTCCTGATTGAAGTTTTGATCGAGGATACGGATCTTTTCTAACATGTCTCTATTAATAGCCTCCACTCTTTTCTGTCTCTCTTTCTGCTGAGCTGGAGTTAGAGGTTTTGTTCCTCGTTTGGAACCTTTGCCCATATATTCAATAATCATTTCCTTTCTGACCTCTGTGGAGAAAAGAAAAAACTAAATTTTTCTTGCTATGATTTAACTCTAAATTAAATGTATTTAATTTACATTTAGAACAGGGAGAAGAGCAGAAATAACACACACCTCTCACATTTCTGAGTCCAGAAAATTCATCTGCAGCTGCTGCTGGTTTGTCAGGTAGAGTCAACTTCTAAATATGGAAAGATAAAATAAATAAATAACCATGGACTGACATGATGGTGCACTGTGACATGCAATAATTATACCATATTTATATATCATGTAAAGAATAACACATGATAGACCATGCTGCTGTATGAAAATAACCCACTTGGGGAACTCATAAGAGACGATTACATCCTTAAAATCAAAACTGGAAACCAACAAAGAGTAGAGAGTACAGGAGTCATACATGATGATTCATGCAGGAGAACAACATAAAATCATATCCATATGAACTCTGATAATAACAGGAGTGTGCTAGGATTTTTATGTGTTTTTGAAGGTCAGTTCATATCAAAGTTTTTAACTGCTGACTTGTTTTTGTTTTTTTTGGGAATATTAGGAGAATTTGCTTTACTCTGTCATTCTTTGAATATATGATACTTGAATATGAAAATATGACTCACTTTCACATGTTTTGGCTTCAGTTGTTTTTTTAATGACTCTTTCACAATGTTTTCAGTGGCTTTCTCTTTCTCCTTTATCACCGCTTTATTCCCTTCATACAGAGCCAACACCAGCTCCACTGCCTCTTTGACCGTCCCGATGACAGGAACGATGTCCATGAACCCGATCCACACTGTGTCTTCTGCAGCCGCACTGGACATGTTGCTCCGCTGTCTCTGTATCTAAACCTGAAAAGAGAAGTTAGTAAGTATTTGGAAAATTAAGCAACACAAACAAATGGATGAATTTCACAGCATTTGAAAACAACATGCTAAACCAAGTGGCATTTATTTTGAAGAAAGCACAAAACATTTCCCCAAAAATAGATGATGTTTAAAAATAATAGATATACAGGTCGTAAGTAGACAAAAATGTATCTGGACTCTCAGTAGTGCCTTCATTAAAGATCACAGTTAAAGTATTTTAGTGGTTTTTTTTTTTTTCTGTAACTGCTGCAGAGGAAGTTTTTTTCTATCTTTTAACGAAAAAAAAAATCAGAATCAGAATCAGAATTAGCTTTATTCGCCAAGTGTGTGCAAACACACAAGGAATTTGTTTTTGTTTTTTTTAAGGTGCTCCTGGTACATACATACATACAACATTTAAATAAAATAAAAACTTAAAAATAAATAATAATGTATGAATCTGGAACAGATGTTTTATGTACAGATTTGTGCATTATTTTCTCTATATACAGCTATATAAATAAGAGATGTGCATGAGTATTTAAAACATTTATCCCAGAGGTAGTCATATTATCTCATTTAATACAGCAGAAATCAGCATTGTCTATATTCTAAAAAAAATAAATGTATCTTACCTGTTTGTATTTTGCTGACTGTAGAGTTTCCTCAGCAGTGTCAGTCAATGAGTCCTGATCAGTGCTTCTGGGCCTTTATATACAGTCTCTACTAACAGGAAGTTTTTTTTTTTTTTTTTTTCCAGGAAAGGAAACACCCAGTTTTAATTATTTCCTGGAAAGTTTCCTTTCCAGGAAAGGAACTTCCTCTTACAAAAATTATTACAACACTCTCTTCTAGTTAAGAAATCTAAAATCTAAACACCAACTTAAAACCAGACTCTTCACTTTCCTTCRTATTTTCAACTTTCAAAACGAGAATCAAAATCTTTGCACTCAGATCAAGCAAAAATAATGAAATGTTTTTACACAGTCTTGCTTCTGTGTAATTGTTGTTTTGGGCTCTAAACATGAACTGCATGAAGAGATCATGTTTATTAATGTAACATTAACTGTAATTGTATCCTCTACTGTGTCCTCTTTTCTTTAACGCTTTTAATAGAATTTGAACAGCTATATAGAGAATCATCCGGTCCCCTGGTGTGTCCAGGTCATCAAATCTGGCCTCCTTTACAAATAGTTTGGACACCCCTGCTATAACTGTCTTGTTTTAAAATGTGCATCTGTGTCATTAGATTGCAATTGGATAAGGGGCGTCTGCATATCTAGTCTCAGTATGGCAGCCGTAATGGAAAGATAGGCTACCAAAACCTGAACCTGCGATCTGAAACAATGGCCTCAGCTCCTGAAGGGTTAGAGATAGAGTCACCAGATGTCCCGTTTTCCCCAGTAGTCACAATTCGTTGTCGATTAACTTAAAGTTAGTGAAGGCAGGATAGGCCAAATCGGGCTCAGTGTTGGGAAGGTTACTTTGGAAATGTAATAGGTTACAGATTACAAGTTACTTCATTTAAAATGTAATAAGTACGCTGTAAAAAAACAATTTGTTGAGTTAACTTAAAATAATTTGTAACCTGGCTGCCTTAAAATTTTAAATTCAGTCGACTCAAAAAAAGTTTATTCAACTTGAAATGTTAAATTATACTAAGTAACAACAACTTAGATATTTGAGTTGAATCAACTTAAAATTTTAAGGCAGCTGGGTTACTTACCCATCTGTTAAGTTTAGCAAACACAAATATCTAAGTTGTT
>JAHKKF010529381.1:0-15654 GCA_019740295.1 Labeo calbasu | reverse complement strand
TGTACTTTTCACGGTGTACCTGTGTGTCTAATTTTAGTTGCTTTATAATCACAATATCTTGTATGTTGCAGTATTGCCACAAAATGTGCTATATGTTTACCATTTTAAATTAAAATGAAGTGAGGGAGGGTAGTGGTGATGTGTGATAATGATATGAAATGCTGAAGTGATTATTATAAAATGCAGATAAATACGAAATATTATATTAACATTTCAGGTAAAAATCATAAAAAAGCACTGGATGTATAGGAGTTAAAAATGTGTTACACCACCCTCAATATACCATACTTAATTGTTCGGGGTGATATATTGTGTTTGTTTTTTTTTTCTTTTTAATATTGGGCAGAGAGCCAGTTTCAGCTGTGCTAAGTGTTTAAATTACAGATGCCATTCTAAATTGTAAAGCATTTGTCATTTGATAAGCTGACATAATCCATCAGCTAAAAACTCAGACGCTATTCATCTGATGTCAGAGGGACAGTAGAAAGATCATTAATTGGTGGGAGCATATGAGAACGGTCAGGAGCCCTAACTGTGTGACCAAGTTGCAGGATATGTGTAATTAACAGCCACATGCTTTGATCTGTCTAGTATTCCCACCTGGAAAGGGTTGAAAAGAAGCGGTGTGTCCTGTTTCCTTTCTGAATGCGGTCTTTGGCAACGACTCCGCTCGCAAGCCGCAAAGTAACTGAGTTGTCAAAAGTATTTAGCAATGCGGAGGTTTCCTCTGTAATAAAACAAATCGCTACAAATCTACGAAACAAACATGTAATTGTGGCACTAATATTTTACTCTTCCCTCCATCTATCTGTCATTTGTTTCAATAATAATTTGAATGCGGGGCCGTTGTGTATTTCAGTCTTAATGAAGCATGTATAGTATGAATATTTCAGTGACCTGCTGTGCATAATTTTCTAGGTTTTGACACAGGGGTTTCGACACCGGTTTGTGGGATTGTTGGATTAAACATTCATTCGTGCTTGTCTCTTAGATCACTTCACGCATTTAAGCAGGTCTAGTCCTACAGGGTTGCTCGACGTATCAGAACGCAATGTGCCTCGTCTTGTTTGTGCCTGGTTGATTGGATGTGCTGTTTTGTTATTGCAAATAGTGTGAGATTTGCTCTTTTTAAAATGCATAGAGGACCTGATAATTAGTAATGTTATTTCAATATATTTTAATAATGAAAATAACATTTTCAGATTGTAATTCTCACCTCATTTGATGACCAATGCATTATCACTTAGTGTTAGTATGTACTGCAGCGCTCTGCTTTCATCATCATTTTGTATAACTGCTTGTACTGAATTATTTGCAATCAGAGCTGCATTAGTAGATACTAACCTGTGCATTTTTATTGTTTCAGTTGCAGACCTCTTCTCAACTGAGCCATTTGCACATATCCTGCCCGAACTCTTATGGGAAACTGTGACGGATGGTTCATCATACTTGTTTTAATTATTCAGCTGTGCAGACAGCACCCTGGGGAGACGTGCTGCAGCGCATTACAAAAAACACACATTCAGTGATATAATCATAATGATGATAATGAAATGTATTTAGAGCACATCAGTGCCTCCCTCTCTCTCTTTCGCTCTGCCTCTCGCCGCTCTGGTGGGAGGATGTGAGCGCTGTCTGACGCAGAAGAGGCAAGTTTGCTGCGCTCTGGCCCCCGGTGGCTTCTTGTGGAGGCCTGCGGTGCCCCGCACGATGGCTCACCGGAGATTAGCCGTCAGAGCGGAGGGCTTTGCATACCTCATGTGCCGTCAACTGCGAAGGCTTACCTGACAGGTGTTGCT
This sequence comes from Labeo calbasu, assembly GCA_019740295.1. Classification (NCBI taxonomy): domain Eukaryota; kingdom Metazoa; phylum Chordata; class Actinopteri; order Cypriniformes; family Cyprinidae; genus Labeo; species Labeo calbasu. The sequence goes on along the minus strand of JAHKKF010529381.1, from coordinate 13,855 downwards.
CTCGCTCAGATCTGTTGTGTCCTCCTGAGCTGAAGCTTCGGTGGGGCGCCTGTAGGTAGGAGAAACCTTCCTTCCTACTGTCAGTCATCACGGGCCACGCAGCCAGACCAAAGCCAAATCTCTCCTCAATGAGAGCCCAATGATGTCTGATCAGTGTGGCACAAAAACACCCCGGGCGCTGCTTGAAGAGTCCTTGCTTAAATATGTCATTGAGCATTGCAAACTTTTGGAGAAAACAAGCTTTGGGAGTACTATGTGTGGTCGCTTATCATTGCAAATGCACGTGTTGTGCAAATGTAAATGTTTTCAAATGTTATATTTGAGTTTATTGGAAGTCTCAAACTCTCCTCGCTTCCCATACTTCCAACAGCGCTGTTCACTCCTTAGCGCATATACAGCATGAGTTGACCTGTTTGTTCTGTTTGTATACACTCTCACTGGAGAATTTGTGAAATAAGAACATCTTTGTATCATGTCCTGTATTAAAGTGTGCTGTCAGGTTAATCTACCTTTAGTTCTCCCCAGAATTGCGGCGTATTAACAGAAACAGGGACTTAAGGGTGCTAAAAACAGCAGAAGAGACAAATGAATGATCACATGTATGCGCAGTGATAATAGATTAATAATTCATAGCGCTTTATGATTAATTAAAACAGGCCTCAGGTCCTGTGGCAGGTACAGGCTGAAACACAGTCTGACATTCCCATGCGATCCTCAGAACATCTGAACATCTGAACTCTCTCCCTTCTTCTGTCCCCAGTCCAGGTGGAAGACCTGTTCAAATATCTCCAGTGGCATGCAATTCCTACTTTGGGGACCATAAGTGCTTATTTTTTTCCTTTCCAAGGCTTGCCGGTGTGGGGAACTGCTGTATATAGTACAATCAAGAGCCTATTTATAGCGAACAGGACACATTGACTTATGAACAAATTATGTAATTTATTGACCTCACCTTCGCTCTTTTGTGTAGCAGCATCCCTGGCTGCTATGCACAAATAATGTTATTTACGGGTGCTGCTCTGTAATGCCATTTATACTGTTTTATATTGTATATTGTTTTACTTCAATGTGAAACACTGTTTTAGCAGTTTTTGAACTTTGTACATCAGCACTTCTCGTTTCCTCAGGATGAATCGCTTATGCTTATAAGCTGCTTTAGATAAAAGTGTAAGCAAATGAATAAATATAAGCGTCTGTAACCTTTAAAGGAATAATTCACCCAAAAATGGAAATTGTGTCATTAATTACTCACCCAACCACAAATTAAGATATTGTTGATGAAATCCGAGAGCTTTCTGACCCTGCATAGACAGCAACTACATCAGTGGCAGTGGAGTCTGACCTGTAAAAGAAGAAATCATTGATTAACATTACAGTTGAACTGCCGATGTAACATGGACTATTTTAACAATGTCTTTACTACCTTTCTCAGCCATTGCTGTCGATGCAGGGTATGAAAGCTCTCGGATTTCATCAAAAAATATCTTAATTTGAGTTCCGAAGATGAATGATGTTCTAACAGGTTTGGAAGGACATGACAGTGAGTAATTAATGACAGAATTTAATTTTTTTGCTGAGCTATCCCTAGAAATCAACATCTATGATAGTCTTTTCTCTGTTCTCATAAATTGCTCAAGTAAATAGCAAAGTTGTAAAGTGTTCCTGACTGTTCCTCTGTCAGAAAGTGAACTGTGGCTGTCCCTTGGCCTGGTCCTGGCAGCTGGTGGTGGGCAGGGCATGCCCTGTGGCAGTGCTAGGGGAGGGCCGGGAGGACCAGGGCCTCGGCCTGCTCTCACCCTTGTCTCGCCCGTGCTAATGGAATAAGGCCGGGCCGCCCATATGGCACTTGTGGGAACAGTGGGACTCTGGAGGCTGGCACAGGGAGCCACCACTCTGCTGTTAGATATTAAACAGGACAGGTCCTCACCGGGCTCTGCCCACAGCCGGACAGTGTAATGGATGGGTTTGGTGATTGGACAGCACTTGGAGCGGCCTGTGTGAACCCGCCAATGAGCAGAGCCAAATAGTTGCAGCTGTGAAAATTCAGGCCTGGAGAGTGTCCTTGACAAGTTTTGTTGACACTTGTTCCATTGGCTAAAACATTTAAGTTTAATCATTAGAACTAGATTTAGACTCTAGGATTGGTGGCGTCCAACAAATCTTTGTGGACTAATATTCAAAGGTGTTGGCTGATCAACAAGTGACTCTGAAGTTCAGTAAACAATCTTCTCCATTCCAAATCAAGGTGGTGAGGATGATGATGTATAGTCTGTTGTGGTTTGAAGGTGGTAGTACACGCCCAGCAGGACAACAGAACGTCCTTCAAGGGGAGCTCAAGGAAAAGTTTCCCTGCCAGGATCCATCAATGAGGCTAATGGAGAGAATGTGGATCAGGGCCGGAAAAGAGAGTGGACTGCAGTGGGGCGGATCAGTACATTTGGCACAAAGTGTGGCGTGCTGTACGGTTTTCTACGTTTTAATGGATAAAACTTGGCTGGGTGGAGCATTGCGAGATGGGGCTTTAGCAAGTTCGCATAACCAGAGCAAATGCTCACGTTCACTTCTTTTATATATGATCCCACACACGCTGTGTGCGAATGGAACTTGTAGCAATTTGTAACGGCCCCTAAAAAAAGAAAGTAGATCATTATGAGAAAGTCAGCAAAAAAATGTTCCTTTTGACATAATGGTGCCTCGTTTTCCTGTATGAATATTCCCGTGCATGCTCATGCCAGACTGCTAAACAGGTCACTCTCCTTCCTCTCCTGCCACCCACCTCCCTGGATCTGGAACAAAAGCCAACCTCCCCCATCTCTCCCCCTCTTCTCTCCCGTCTCTCTGTTTTATTGGTGACAGCTGCCGCGAAACAAACTCGCGGAGTGAGAGAAATGATGTGTCAGTGGAAGGTCCTTTAGCCTGTGCCGCTAATCTGTCACACGCGGTTTGTTGTTTACCGTTCCTCCGGCTCGCTGACCGGCCGTCGTCGAGCGTAGTGCCGTAATGGCGACAGATGCTGACCCGCAGAAGTGTGAATCTTGCCGATTTCCCCCTGCTGCCAACCTGTAAATTACAGCTATCGGGAGTAATTAGACCCGATAAAACCCTTCCAAGCTTCACCCCCCGCGTACCACCCTGACTCACTCGCTCTCTCTCTCGCTCGTACTCTCTCTCTCTTGGCCTGCCAGTGACACGAGATAGGGGGATTTGAGAGGCACAAGGTTGCTGGCATTGACCGATCCCACCGTTAACCTGTCTCTGACACCTTCTCCCCTTATTACTCTGGCACTGCCATCCTCAACAGGCTGTAAGGCACAGACTGTAGACCAGACACAAGAAAAATACAGCTACATCTCCGAAAAACCCTGCAGCTGCAAGTCTTTGCAGGTACATTTAAAACAGCAAAAGAAATGCCATTTTGCAATCTTTCATCATGAGCGCAATTTTTTTATGAGCACTTGAAGTGTTGCCATTTGGCAAGTCAAGCTGTATCATTTTTGGCGTGCTGATCGAGCAGAATACGGTGAATGTCATTGCAGTCATACTGTCTGAGCTAATAAAATATTGTCCCCCAAAGTGCGCAATGCACTTCGAACCTGTCCCAAATACCTAAACCTTTTCGGTCCTTCTTCAAGCCCTTCTCCAAGTCATCTAGGACTGAATTTCAGAGGCTGATGCCAGTTGTTATTGGGTAAACGTCCTGTAGTAATTTGCTGACAAGCTCAGGTAATCAGTTGTTTTTGCATGCAGGAAAAACCGAAGAACAGAAAACAATAATGTGATGCCCTGAGAAGATGCCTGGCTGTGGGTTGGCAGTCAGCCTTTGCCCTCTCCATGTCCTCCTCATAAGTCCCAATGCACGTCACTACCTTCTGCTGCCAGACCCAGCCCTAAAGAAAACCGAGTTCATGGCCCTTTAAGTAACTCACCTAGTGCTAAAGGTCACACAGCCAGGTCTTGTCATCCCCACCCTCTCCGTCTCCCTGCTCCCTCTTCCTCCTCCTGCTCTGCCATCCCTCAGTGCCCACTTCCTGACCATCAGAGCCAATCGCCAACCGCCCTTGCCTCCTCCGCCACCAATGCGGAGCAGCAATCTGTCACCCAGGCACTGGAGGACGCCACCCTGCTGGCCCCCTTCCGCACACCGCCGTAATGGCTTCTGGCATCCCACGAAAGAAAAGTAATGGACAAAAAAGAAGAGAGAGTTGTGGGGATAGAAACAGACAGAGCAGTCCAAAGAGGTTTAGGAGTTTAGAATTACTCTTCTCTTTCAAACTGCCCCTAGCCGCACTCCCTGTGCACCTCCGTAAAGCTCTTGCTCATCCACTCCACGCCACCCTGCTTTGGCCCCGTCGCTTTGCACGATACTTCAGTGAATAAATGAGTCGTTTTAATCCGACTGACAAGCTGGCATTACCCAACCCTGCCCTCCATCTGTACTGGCCGCCAGCTCAGCGGCAGGCCCTGGGCAGCTCCATGTGCCAATCCAACACACACACAGCTTATCCTGGCGGCCGCTTCAGGGACAGACGGGATAGAGCTCCATGCGGCTACTACCCATCCACACCAAAGAGCTATTTATATAAGAAAAGGATTAACTGTCACAATCTTTGATGGACAGCAACATGGATTGAAAAGGGGCTTGTTAATTATTCATTGATTTCTGGTGGTTCGGGCATGTGGAATCTTTCTTGCTTCCTGCGTAGTCGCATTGTGTTGAGTTTAAGCAGTCAAATTTCAAGAAACTTGTTTAAGGACAGGCCATCCTATGGCATTCATAGGGGGTTCATAGGGTAGGTGTTTGACACATTAGATAAGGTTTAAAAGGCTTTTGCCATAGCGTTCTTGTTGCACAGTTGGTAGAACATGACGCTAGCAACACCTAGATTGTAGGTTTGACTCCAAGGGAACACAAACTAATTAATTGTATTTTTCAAATGGTATAGTAAACCTAAAATGCTATTTTGTAATTGGATACAGCTGTTGGGGCAAATGTGTGGCAAGTACTTCAGTACTTCAGTACTTCAGTCTGTAGTTAAACTTTGATATATTAATGGAATAGTTCACCCAAAAATTAATTACTCATCCTCATGTTGTTCTAAACCTCAAGAACCCCGTTCATCTTCAAAACACAAGTTAAGATATTTTTGATGAAATCCGAGAGCTTTCTGACCCAAATCAAACTGACACGTTCAAGGCCCAGAAAGGTATTAAGGACATAGTTAAAATAGTCCATGTGACATCAGTGGTTCAGCCGTAATTTTATGAAGCTATGGAAATACTTTTTGTGCTCAAAGATGACAACTAATAATGCCTTTATTAAACAATTGCTTCTCTGCCGTGTCAGTCTTTGCTGTGCATTCAGCAGAGTACAATGCAACGTTTGGCGACATTTGTCATTCAATTAGAATCAAGTTTTTAACAATGTTCACATACTTATCATGCATACCTAGTCATGTCTAACATACTTGAGGTGGGCAAGTGACCATGCTTCTTCTTTAAGCCTTGAAAGGATAATTAAGCATTTCAAGGTGATAGGTAATGATCCTTATGTTACGCAGCATTTATCAGTCCAAGCTTGATCCAAGTGAAAAAGAGTCTAACCCAGATTTTAGAAAATCACACATTCTCTTGCCTCCACTCAGGGGTTAATTCTGCTCTGTTGTCCTTGGCACACTGTGGGCATACTGCAGCATGGCATAGTTCTCTCGCTCTCTCTCTGCTTCTATCCTCTCTATCCTCTCCCAGCAGTGGGGGGTGGACAGAAACACTGGCAAATGAAGGCACTGAAACCCTCTGCTCCATTTCCTCTCTGCTCTCCACTTGTCTCTCTGTTTGCTTTGCTCCCTCTTCTCTCTTGGCCAGGTGGCACCTCTTAAACATGGCCCAGGAACGTTTGAGTGGCCGATTAAGCATGGGGCTTTACTCCTGTGTAGCTGTAATGAGTCAGGTGAGAAAGGGTGTACTCAGTGTCAACCATCACGTCATCAAATTTCTGTTTTCGCGCTGATCTAGGACCAGTGGTGGAGATGAACTTGAAACCTCTGTGATCATTTACTCGCTGGCTCCCAACCTATGATTTACTTTCTTCCATTTGAACAGGAAAAGTTTTACTTTATCTGAAAGGGTTAGTTCACCCTAAAATGAAAGGCATCCTAGGTGTATATGACTTCCTTCTTTCAGATGAATCCAGTCAGAGTTATATTAAAAATTATTCTGGCACTTCCAAGCTTTAGAATGGCATAGGTGAGTGTTTCTTTTCAACAGTCCAAAACAAGTCCAATAAAGTGCATCCATCTTTAATAGAAAATGCATCTCGTGGCTCCAGGGGGTGAATAAAGGCCTCCTGTAGCAAATCGATGCATTTTTGTAAGAAAAATATCCATATTTAAAACTTAAGAATCACTTTAATCTAGCTTGTGCTAACTGGTCATACACAGAAGCAGCTCCGGCACACAGAGGCACTTTTTTTTTTATTATGGATGGATGCACTTTATTGGACTTGTTTTGGACTGATGAAGAGAAACACCCGCATGCTGTTCTAAAGCTTGAAAGTGCCAGGATCATTTTTAATATAACTCAGATTGGATTTGCCTGAAAAAAAGAAGTTATACACACCTAGGATAACTGGAGTGTGAGTAAATAATGGGCTAATTTTCATTTTTGGGTGAACTATCCCTTTAAAGTGCCCCTATTATGCCATGTTTTTAAGATTAGAATATTGTTTTCGGAGCCTCCAACAATAGGTTTAGATGCATGAAATAAAATATGCATTTAATATCACCTAATTTTCCAGCGATGCTGGTCCAAATAAACTGGGTATTGAGCCATCTTTCAAGAGCAAGTGTTTTGTTAATTCGCATTTAACTCCTAAGATGAGGTGTTTAAAGGGCCGGTCAAGTTGTTCGCGGTCAGCCATTGTAGAACATAGATGAGCATCACACAAATGTGTTACACCTCAGTGTGTAGCCATCATGGAAGTGGGATTCAAATTACTAATGACTCGTTTAGGCTATTCAGAGTCGATTCTTTCTTTTGGGAGACAATAACTTTATTTATGGTGCTTTTTCAACTTTCCAGGACGTTTGCATTCACATACAGCTACATTACACAATGCATAAAAGGCAATATTCAAAATAGCATAATAGGGGCACTTTAAGTTGTTCCTTTCTATACAGTAAAAGCATATAGTGTAAAATATGTTAGTATAATATTCCTTTCCACAGTAGTTCAAATCTCATTCATTTTTCGGGTTACAAAAATATTTTGTGGCACTATCAGTTACACTGGAAGGAACCTGGAGCAGTGCATCTTTGCAGATTTTCAACAAAACTTTGTTTTGTTCCTTTTTAAATGACTACAGAATCTTTTTCATCAACTGTTTTTTTTCACCGAGGAAGCCCAAAACTGTAGATCAGCGCTGTTTCCAGCATCACCACTCCAATGTGAGACTTCCTGCCGAGCCAATGATGGCTTAGTGTCACAACAGGAGATCACGACTGTTTGAGTAGCCAGTGCTAAACCGCAGCTGGTGACTTTCTGCCTTTTGATGATGGGTGTTCACATCAGAAGGGCTTGTAAACAGAAGGGAGTGTTTAACAGCCTTTTGTTGAAAAGCTGATCTATCCTTATTTGCATGGCTGTAACAGTACTGTGCCGCAAACTGTTCGCTAAACTGTCTGTTGTTTGTTCTTCTGCGAGGCGCTCGTAATAAATCTCAGTAGGGGTTGACGACACTCATATTTAACAGCCATGGCGTGATGAAGCTTTTGGGGCTTTTATTTTTTGAAGTACAGCTATAGAAGCCTTTTCCTTTATAGTAGCATCCAATCAACTCCCAGAGACCAAAAAATGCATCAATTGATAATTTAGGTTACCACCCGACCATGACAGCTGTGTAGCAGCGGAGCCCAAATAGAAATAAATCATTGACTTTTTTTTCTCAATTAAGTAGGTTAATAACTGAAAATGGCGTGTAATGTTTTATTTAACTTTGGGGCAGGGACAGTGAAAAGGGCCAGCACATGTTGTGGAGGGCTGAGGGAGGCGCAGCGAGCTTCATTTGCTCTGGGGTGCGAGCGGAGCTAAGGACTTCGAGAATGATACCCGCCCCTTAGGCCATTCCATATTAAACAAGTGCTTTGTAAGTGTGCCGTCATTACTATTCATCACAAATAAATACTTAAGCACAGAGAGCTTAGTGCCCCGCTGTTATACAGTTCTCCATTATTACTGCGGCCCGGCCGTCTGGCTGCCTGCTCGGCTACACGGTGCCCAAACTCTTCCTGTGTCCTTCAGCCTTCTGGAGCGAGAGAGAGAGAGCGCAAGCGAGAGAGAGGGTGACATATATGCCTGTCCAGCCTGCCTGCCAGTGCCCTTTAAGCAGGTAAGCTGCCAAGTTATGTGTCTCATGGGCTTTGCTGTCCACAAACTGTGCTCTCATACCCCCTTCTCTCTTTTTCTTTCACTCGCTCTCTGTCTTTCCTGCTTGCTTTCTCTCATGCATACACATCTCAAATCTCCTTTTTCTTTCTCTTTATTCGCCTCCCTGTCATAGCCAGGCAAATACAAACTCTGCAGAAGAAAATGCACAAGCACTGTTGAGGGGCGATATGTCACCTGCAATATTCAGATTATTGGACAATTAATAAAATGCACTGGGCAATGAATGTTCTAAAGCTCACTTAAAGGGATAGTTAACCCAAAAATGAAAATACTGTCATTAATTACTCACCCTCATGTCGTTCCAAACCTGTAAGACCTTCGTTCATCTTTAGACCACAAATTAAGATATTTTTGAAATCCGAGAGCTTTCTGACCCTGCATAGACAGCAACACAACTACCATGTTCAAGGCCCAGAATGTTAGTAAGGACATCGATGGTTCAACCATAATTTTAATTTTATTATTATAATCAATATTTAAAACAGTTGAGTACATTTTTTCAGGATTCTTTGATGAATAGAAAGATCTAAAGATCTGCATTTTTCTGAAATAAAAAGCTTTTGTAACATTGTACGCTATACCATTCAAAAGCTTGGAGTCAGTATAATTTTTTTTTGTTTTGAAAGAAACGATAAAAATGAATACTTTTATTTAGCAAGGATGCTTTAAATTAATCAAAAGTGATGATAAAGATTTCTTACAAAAGAAATGGTTCGTTTTTCTGAACTTTCTATTCATCAAAGAAAACTGAAAAAATTCAACTCAAGCTGTTTTCAACATCATAATAATAATAAATGTTTTTTGAGCAGCAAATCAGAATATTAGAATGATTTCTGAAGGATCATGTGACTGGAGTAATGATGCTTAAAATTCAGCTTTGAAATCACAGGAATAAAGTACATTTTAAAATACATTCAAATAGAAAACAGTTATTTTAAGTAGCAAAAATATTTCAGTGTTTTGCTGTGCTTTGGATCAAATAAATGCAGGCTTGGTGAGCAGAAGAGACTTCTTTAAAAAAAAAAAAAACATTAAAATCTTACTGTTAAAAAACTTTTGACTGGTAGCGTACTTTCTAAAAAAAACAGGCTTTCAAGGCACCATAATGCCTAATTATCTTAAAACAAATTCAACTAAGCTTTAGAAATATCCAAGCAAATATTGAGCGAATTCAGTGCTTATTTCCCAGTAGAAACTGAGCCATAAGTTGGAAAAAATGGACATTTATTAATAAATAGATGCAAGCATTTTCATTCTTTCCACCAACTGCTGAACTGCATAGGATTGTGGGATAGTCAGTGAAGGATTTGTGCTGACTTCAAAATCCATCCAGATGAAGACATCTTAGTAGACAAGATGTTATGCAAACATTGCATTGGGATGTGACTTGTTGCCTTCCTACCTCCTTAAACTGCCTCCAAATGCAGTATTTTTTAGCTTTTGGACAAAGTCATAGTTAGCACAGTCGACGGTGTGATTATAGTCAATTTACAATGACTTTAAACAGCTCATTCAATCACAACGCATCCGTTTTATAATAATCATAAATTTTACATTTGTTCCCTGCAAATCTTGAACATTTGGTTACATCTTCGTCAAGCACGCACACAAAGACTAGGCACAGCGCCGGCGTAGGCCAAACTCCAATCCCTCTTTGCTATGGGTTTTTTGGAAGGTGATCTAGCTCATTTTCTTTGCATCCGTCCCAGGCAGCAGTACGCTGGGCTGGGTTGGCCATGCTGCCGGCTGGCTGGCAGAGTTTGGCGCGCGGACTGCGCTCTGGATGCGTGCTGATGAATTGCAGGCGCGATGCGGGCCGGCAGCCGGCGAGGAGAACCACCAAGCGGCCGTCAGGCCCCATCAGCGTCTACCTCTGTGAAGGGGAAATTGTGGAGACAGCGCTGACAACTTAATTTAACACCGAGCTAGAGTGAGACTGCGCACTGGATAATTGATAACGCTGCCACAGACACACACACAAACAGACGCAAACACCACAAAGCATCCTGTCAGAGTGACAGTGGAGAGAACCAGTAAATGGTGGTGTTTGTAAAACAGACAAAAGGTGTAATATGAAACCTAGTTACTTTGAGGATGAAAAGTGCATTTATCAGCCCAGTACTTTGTAAACATGACTTTATTTCATGGCAGAGTGATAAAAAACCTGCATGCCCTTCTCCCACAAGTTTGTAAGGTCAGCCAATCAGATTGGAACTGCCGATTTTGACCATCTTTTGCCATTTTTGTGTCCAATTTGCATCAGATGGTCAGCGAACAGACTGTGGGAGGTCCATAGCTGGAAAACACAAACAGTTTATATTTTATATTCGTTTAGCAGTCGATTTTATCCAAAGTTACAGCACATTCAAGGGTAAAAAAGAAAAAAAAACATGCATCAGTTTAATTCTTCAACTGTAGCGCTTTAAACACACATCGTGTTTACGTCTGTATTCGTCAATGAAATCAAAATTCAGAAGCCTGTATTCATATACCGATGTTTTTTTAAAACAGCGATTTCTTTTCTCTTGTGTGCGATGGATTCGATAAATTCGCAGGTGGAGACGGAGTGCGAGCATTTCCCGTGGGTCCAACACATATATACCGTTCTGAAATATTACATCAGTTTTTGTAGATAAGCAGAGCGGAGTGTGAAGGCTTTGAACAGACCTACTCTGGTCCCTCCTCACACTTTCAGGCAGCGCACAGCACTGAGAACTAAATAAAACCCGGGCCTAGCGAATCCCTTCAGCGAGTCAGGCAGCCGTAATCCCCTTTTAATTTCCTTTTGGAGCCTTCGCCAGGGCTCCGTCTAAAGCCGGCTGTCCGTGATGACACAGTGGCCCTGGTGACAGTGCGGGGCTATGGGGGTCTTTACGGGGATCCAGGCGAGGAATATACAATAACCAAGCGAGGTCTTTTCAGCCTTTATACGGCCTGCTTTCTGTTTGCCCAGCACTCCGAGGGGGATTTTCTGTGTCATACACACATACAAACACACTCTCTCCATTCTACCCCTCTTCCACACACACACTCACTTCTGTCTGTGCACAAGGCCTTGCACACACACACGCTCCTTCGGAAAGCAGACCCTAGGTAAAGTTTCTCTGTATAAAGCTATTTATATCTTAATTTATACAGGTTGGCTGTGATGTATGGGTCACACGGCCCGCTCCGCTCAATCCCTCTCAATCCCACAATGCCCAGTGTAATATTTCCTCTTGAACAGCAATTTATTTTTCTCCTGTAGACGAGTTATTTAAAAGAAAAGGTCTCATCATTAAAATGTATGCTTTTGCAGCACGGCTGAGCTAAAGGGCAGCCGGTGAACGCGGCACACTCCCCGTTCGACGACTGAAACGAGACGGGAACAGTCCACGTAGACCAGCACACCCTCAAAAAAAGAACAAGAGAAGAGAGAGAGAGCACATCTTTGTAACATATTTGCCCAAAAGGTGGGTTCAGACCAACAAAATGGAGAGGGTTAAAGTTATCCTAGGAGATGAATGGATTTCTCCTGACATTTACTGTTGTATGGGGTACCGTATATCTCCCACATGTAATATTACTGAATGTGAAGTTTTAAAGTGAGCACGTGCTGTCGCATTCTCAGATATACCATCTTTTTTTTGAAGTATCTAGTTGCTGTGCTTTATAATAAAGGGAGTTCTTTCCATAAAATGTCATTGGAGGCTCCGTCGTGTGTAACCCTCTCAACACCTGAAGACGTTCTCCTGCTTGAGTCTGGCGTTTTTATCCCATCCACCAGCTGAAGTAATTAAAGGGTTATTAGTAAACAGATACTCATGCTCACTTACCACTGCCAACTGTCTCATACCATCTGCTGCCGGTGTGTGTGTGCGTGCGTGTGTGTGTGTTTGTGCACTTGACTTTAGGAAGAGCTGGAGGAGCAGGCGTCTGTGTTCATTGTGTAGGTATCACACCCATCTATCTATCTATCTATCTATCTATCTATCTATCTATCTATCTATCTATCTATCTATCTATCTATCTATCTATCTATCTATCTATCTATCGTTTGTCGTTCTGCCTGTCTGTGTCGTTCTATCATTCATCCATCCATCTATCTGTTGTTCATTCAGTTCTATCTATCTATCTATCTATCTATCTATCTATCTATCTATCTATCTATCTATCTATCTATCTATCTATCTATCTATCGTCCTGTCATTGTATCGTTCTCTCTATCGTTCTATCATTCTTTCGTTCTATCATTATCGTTCTATATATCGTTCTATCATTCTATCTATCATTCTGTCATTCTATCTATCATTCTATCTATCGTTCTATCTATCATTCTATCATTCTATCTATCGTTCTATCTATCATTCTATCGTTCTATCTGTTGTTCTATCGCTCTATCTATCGTTCTGTCATTCTTTCGTTCTATCATTATTGTTCTATCGTTCTATCATTCTTTTGTTTTATCTGTCATTCTATCGCTTTATCGTTCTATCATTCTTTCGTTCTATCTATCATTCTATCTATCATTCTATCGTTATATCATTCTATCATTCTTTTGTTCTATTTATCATTCTATCATTCTATCTATTGTTCTATCGCTCTATCTATCGTTCTATCAAACTTTTTGGTTCTGTCATTATTGTTCTATCGTTCTATCTATCGCTCTATCATTTTATTTGTTTTATCTGTCATTCTGTCGCTTTATCTATTGTTCTGTCATTCTTTCGTTCTATCATTCTATCGTTCTATCTATCATTCTTTCGGTCTATCTATCGTTCTGTCTATTGCTCTATCTTGTTTTATCTACCGCCCTATCTCGTTCTATCAATCGTTCTATCATTATCGTTCTGTCTATCGTTCTATCGCTCTCTGTCGTTCTATCATTCTTTCATTCTATCAGTCTATCATTCTATCTGTTGTTCTGTCGTTCTATCATTCTATCGCTTTATCGTCTTATCGTTCTTTCGTTCTATCTATCATTCTATCTATCATTCTATCTATCATTCTATTGTTATATCGTTCTATTTATCATTCTATCTATCGTTCTATCTATCATTCTATCGTTATATCGTTCTATCATTCTTTCGTTCTATTTATCATTCTATTGTTCTATCTATTGTTCTATCCCTCTATCTATTGTTCTATTAATCTTTTTGGTTCTATCATTATTGTTCTATCGTTCTATCTATCGCTCTATCTTTTAATTGTTCTATCGTTCTATCATTCTTTTATCTGTCATTCTATCACTTTATCTATCGTTCTATCATTCTTTCGTTCTATCATTCTATCTATCATTCTTTCGGTCTATCTATCGTTCTGTCTATTGCTGTATCTCGTTTTAACTACCGTTCTATCATTATCGTTCTGTCTATCATTTTATCGCTCTCTGTCGTTCTATCATTCTTTCATTCTATCAGTCTATCATTCTATC
>JAHKKF010529380.1:0-13391 GCA_019740295.1 Labeo calbasu | reverse complement strand
TTTCCACAGTCTGTGATGATTTGGGGTGCAATGTCATCTGCTGGTGTTGGTCTACTGTGTTTTTTGAAAACCAAAGTCACTGCACCCGTTTACCAAGAAATGTTAGAGCACTTCATGCTTCCTTCTGGTCACCAGCTTTTTAAATATGCCGATTTTATTTTCCAGCAGGATTTAACACCTGGCCACACTGCCAAAAGCACCAAAAGTTGGTTAAATGACCATGATGTTGCTGTGCTTGACTGGCCAGCAAACTCACCAGACCTGAACCCCATAGAGAATCTATGGGGTATTGTCAAAAGAAAAATGAGAAACAAGAGACCAAAAAAATGCAGATGAGCTGAAGGCCAAATTGAGGCAGTAATTAAAGCAAAAGGAGCCCCTACCAAGTATTGAGTACATATACAGTAAATGAACATACTTTCCAGAAGGCCAACAATTAAGCGATATTAAGCATTTTTATAGTTATCAGTATCGGTCAAAGGACGTTTTTATCAGAGCCCTTGTTTTTCATACTTTTGACATTCATTTTCATTTTTACACCAGACATATGGGTCATTTTACAGAAATGTCCACTTGTGGTATGGTAAGATGTCTTAAAATGTATTTCTTTTGTCTAACACTTAAATTTAGACCACATTATTAGATTACCTTTTGACTTTATGAATACACATGACAGCTTAATAATTAAAAAAAATATATATATTTTTTGTGTATTTATTTACCCATAAGGATGGTAACACCAGTGACAGAAACACCAGTGACAATTTTTATGAAAAATGCATTTTACAAAATGGCTGCTGCAAGGTTGTCAATCATGGTACGCTCACTAAATTAAGTAGTTTAATCTAATTGTATTCTAGTTTTTCAGCCAATCACATGCCTTCTCAGTGCGATTCACTACCAAAGATTAAAAGATTAAAAAATATGAAAGCACATTTACATAGCAAGACCATCTATCCATGATAGAGGACAACTTGCCATAAAAAACATAAAGCATCTTGTCATATCAGTGCAAGTAAAAGTACTGAAGCTAATTTATATAGTTGATAATATGTATACTTGTCACACCCCTGTGGACTGTTTGAGTTGGTTTCTCCCTCTGTTTCCCATATTTGGTCCTTCCTCTTCCTGTCCTTGTCAAGTCATTATTAGTTAATCACCCACACCTGTCTGTGTATCATTATCCTGTCTGTTTAAGTTGCCTTCAGTGTTGTTTGTGGTCTGGTCTCCTCAATGTGTACATGTTTGTTTCTACCCTCCCGTTGTGGATTTACCTGCTTTGGACTTTCCCTGTGGATTATATTAAAGACTTTATCTTTGATCTTCGTCTTTGTTCGCCCCTTCCTCGCATAATACGTGACAATACCCTAGTAAAAAAGTAGTAGATTTAAAATGCATTTATTTTATACTAAGTATAGTTCTAGTCTATTAACATATTTACTGACATATCACTTGAGACTTACTGATATAAAAATTGTAATTAATCTTTATTTGAAGTACTACTTGTGCACAATGTACATTTCTTAATATTGAGCTTAAATTATGTGTTGCATTTAAAGAACGATATTATTTAAAGTGTACCTTGCAAGTATATTTGCAATAGTTCCACTTTAGCACAATCAAATATACTTAAGCATATCTTTAGTTGGACTTCAGCACTACTTCTGCATAAATAAAGTGCGTTAATTAAAATACAAAATTAATTGTTTCAATTTAGCAGACTTTAAATATACCACTTTAGTATGCTGAAATACAGTAAGTAATTTTATTAAGTACATAATATGAAAATGGATTTAAAGTATACTCCGCATGAAATATATTTTAGTACATTTATTTTTCACTAGGGTAGGTATAAAAAGACTCATCTAAGCTCATATGTAATCATGTTTAAAGATATTAATTCTAAAACTTACTTATCTTTATATATTTATGTTAATTTAAAGCTAATGCTTAATAATTATTAAACTAAACTAGACTGGGTTCTGCAATGGATTAACAATTATATAAATCATATAAAATAGTTATAATAAATAATAATCTCTAAATGCCAGACAATTTTATCTTTAAGAATATTTTACAAGGTAGTGCACTTTAATTTGGAGCAAGAGAAGCTGGGGAAGTGATTTTAGAGATGTCACTTAGCTCAAAGCTGATTGGTCAAATTTCAGTTTGACATCTTTAAACCGTAACATAACCTGCCCCAGAGCAGGTTAGACATGGAGCGTAAGTTACTATGGCGATGAACACTGCTAAAAGCCAAACCACTTTCATGGTACCTAAAACCTTAGTTTGTGAGTTGGCACAAACTAAATTGAAACTTACCTGGCTAGCCCCAGGTGAGCTACTAAGCAAGTTTGGTTATGTGATGCGAATGTCAGTGTGTATTAGTTTACAAACTGTGCACTATGGTAAAAGTGTTTTGAGGTGGAAGGAGCCACACAAAAATAAGTCTTTATTAATCACTCGTCTGCTTACGTAATCATAATTTGTGTGAACAGGAATAAAAGTTATTTGGGTTTTACTGTCACTAGTGGACATTTCACCTGGAAACAGGAAATAGTGTATTGGTACATTTTTAAAGTTTTGCAGAAATGTCGCCACAGGCAAGTTTTTCTAGTGAGTTTGCAGTATCTTGTTTTGTTTTTTTTTCCAGATAGTATGTTCAGAATGGTATATTACCATACTTTTTAAACTATATTGCAGAACGTAGAATGTATACTGCACACTAAGCACATTTTCTGTACGCATGGAATACTCGGATGCCAAAATACTGTACCCCACATTGCAGCGTGCTCGACCTTCCTTCTCCATCGTGACAAATCAACCATGATTTTTTGACACTTTCCATTCCAAACAGAATAAATAGGAGTGGGGAAAAAATGTCCAAACAAGCAATGAATGCTGGAGCAATAAAACAAACCGAAAACAACTGCAGCTCTCAGAGTGAGGACAAAGGCTGAGCAACAGCACAAACCAATTAAAATGGTTCAAATTTTGAGCTGAGTGAAAGAAAAAATGTTTTAAAGTATTTCTAATGGTGCAATGTGAGCAAAAGCACAGTTTTTTTGGTGATTGAAATATGCCACATGTACATATGCAATAACGTGTGACAACAATGTCGCATATTAATGTCTGAAATGTTGACAGCAGCATAATGCACAGTACGTATTAATAAGTACACAAGTATTTGATTTTGAACATAGGCTTTATTTGCTAGATTTAAGTCTGCGATCTGCGGTGGTTGTGCAGTTATCTTCCTGTTGTTTTCCTCTTCAGGATCTGTTTTTCTTTGGAGCAGCTGTTGAATTCATTGTTTTAGCATTCACATATTCGAATACATGAGCCAGGCCATATGGTGGCAAATCACTGAGCCAGGACTAGAGAGATAGATAAAGATAGAGAAAAGCACACAAAAAATTCTTTACTTGCCCTCTCGCTTTCTTTTTCGTCTTATCATTAGCACTGTTATTAGTCATGCTGTTGTTATGGTTGTTTAAAGTGAAGGTTGATTGCTTTCGGAGAGTATTTATGCTCCGCAGTGCCGAGAGTGTAGGCAGGATTGAGTGTGTGTGGACAGGCACATTTTTCACCTGCTCACCTCCTCTTATCCGGGCTGCCGTTCAAGGTCTTGGGTCCTTACAATGGCCCAGACACAAATGCAACCACCCAAAGAGTGAAATGACACGGGCAATTTCAACATCCATCTCGCTGCATATATTGACTATATACGACTGAAGTGCTCCTGCTAGAAAGCTATTTGTACGCTTTGATATCCAGAAAGGCTAACAATGGCCTTATTTGTACTGCAAAAAGTCTGTTTGAGGAATGATATAGGCAGCTGTGAACCTTGAGTTCCGTTAAAATATAGAGATAGGCTGCGCTATAAATCAATAGGTGAGTGTTTATTTGTTTACATTTATTTGTGTGTGTTTGCAGTGATTTATTTATGTTAAATAACAGTACACTTCCATCTTTGATAGCAGCAAGAGTGGCATACTTTGACAAAAGAGTAACTATAGCAACCTCACCCCTTTGCTTCATTGACAGAGTGACAGCTTTAATGTTTCTGAATGAAATGTGGCCAATGAACTTTCTGAATAAGTCTGGATGCAAGTTATGAGCCAAATCTGGACTCGGGGAAAAAGAGTTATGGAGCCGTAACCAAGGACATGGATCAGAGGGGTCATCTATCTCCCGTACCTGTTTTCCGAAGCGGACAGGCCCTTGCCTCCGGTGTGTTTATTATAGCCTGTATATTATCAGACGCTGTGGATTCTACCGGGAGTCCCTGAAAAACTTTATGAGTTCCCTTTATAGAATACATAGAGAAATTCATTGTCTAAACCTAAAACTCAAAACAAAAAACAAACAAACAAAAAAACACAGCTGCGTTCTAACAGTATTTAATTGCTAACAGCAGTAAAACAAAAAGTAAAAACAAAACTAGCTCTAAGTTAACTAGTTTTATTCAAGACAGAATGATTAATTAAAGGGATAGTTCACCCAAAAATTGCTCCCCCTCATGTAGTTCCAAACCTGTAAGACCTTCGTTCGTCCTCGGAACACAAATTAAGATATTTTTGATGAAATCCAAGAGCTTTCTGACCCTGCATAGACAGCAACACAACTGACACATTCAAGACCCAGAAAGGTAGTAAGGACATTTTAAAAATAGTCCATGTGACATCAGTGGTTCAACTGTAATGTTATGAAGCTGTGAGAATACTTTTTGTGTACAAAAAAAACAAATAACTTAATTTCAACAATTTCTTCTCTTCCGTGACAGTCTTCGACACACGTTCATGAGAGTACCGCAATGCATACAAGTGGCGCGGCTGACGCAGGAGAGTGCGTCTTTCTCTGCTTGTAAACAAAGCACAGCGCATCCAGGTTCTACATTAGAACGCGTCAGAAGTACTTTCGTGAATGTGCAACGGAAGAGAAGAAATTGGTGAATAAAGTCCTTTTTGTTTTCGTTGAGCACAAAAAATATTCTTTTAGCTTCATAGCATTACAGTTACTTTCTGGCCTTGAACGTGTCAGTTGGAATGCTGTCTATGCAGGGTCAGAAAACTCAAGATTTCATCAAAAATGTCTTAAAGCAGAAGTTCACTTCCAGAACAAAAATTTGCAGATAATTTACTCACCCCTTTGTCATCCAAGATGTTCATGTCTTTCTTTATTCAGTCGTAAAGAAATGATGTTTTTTGAGGAAAACGTTTCAGGAACTATCTCCATATAGTGGACTTCGATGGTGCCCCCAAATTTAAACTTCCAAAATGCAGTTTAAATGCAGCCTTAAATGGCTTTAAACAATCCCAGCCGAGGAAGAAGGGTCTTATCTAGTGAAACGACTATCATTTTTGAAACAGAATGACAATTTATGTACTTTTTTTTTTTAACCTCAAATGCTTGTCTTGTCTCATCTCTGCAATGCACATGCGTAGTCTGTGTCATCCGGGTCAATACAGTGGAAATGTGGAATGTGGAAAAACTCCCGTCTCGTTTTCTTCGTTTGATCTTCTTTACATGTTCACTTCGTAAACACTTGGTTGGTACTTCTGCTGCAATGTAGGACAATTTTGAAGTTGGGGAAGAAAACGAGATGTTTTTACCCTAACTGTCTTTACTGTATTGAACTGTAGTTCACGCAGACTTAGACAAGATGAGCGTTTGAGGTTAAAAAGTATACGAATGATCAATTTGTTCTGAAAATGCCAGATTGTTTTGCTAGATAAGAGCCTGCTTACTCGGCTGGGATCAGCTGGGATTTGGAGCCATCTGAAGCTGCATTTAAACTGCATTTTGGAAGTTCAAACGTGGGGGTACCATTTAAGTCCACTATATGGAGATAATTCCTGATTTTTTTTTTTCCTCAAGAAACATAATTTCGTATCAACTGAAGAAATTTACATTTTTGGGTGAGTTATCTCTTTAATATGATTAAATTGACTCATTTATTATTTATTTATTTATTAACTTACTTGTTTGTAAATTATTTGTTTATTCTAAATCTTTTTTTTTTTATAATTATTAAATGATTTAAAGTAAAGCCAGTACAAAATCATTCTTAGATGAAACTAAAAGACTAAAAACATGTATTATGGAATTATAGCACTTTTTTTTAGAAGCATGAAATTACTTTTAACTTTTTACCGTTGGGTTTCATTTATAAAAGTTATGACGTCATTATATTTGACAAGCATGTTTGCAATAATCTGACTAGATTTCCCCACACATGGTTTGGGTGTTTAATACAAGAAAATCTCTACAGGAAGAGGTCTGTTCGGCCAAGTCTATGTCAGATTTATATAGTTTTAAACTGAATTTATAAAATCTGCCTATTGTTATTTAGTGGTGGAAAGCAGAACCCCATTAGGAGTCTCTGTGGTTTGTCTCACCCCCTCCCGATCTCCTCTCTTTCTGTATAATGTGCTTATTACAAATGTTCCATAGGTTCCAGTTTACAGCTGAGCTCAAGTGTAGATAGATGCTAATATAATCAACTAGCCCCACTTACAAATACACTCCCTCAGGACTACAAAACTATCCCACATTATGTATATATTATCTCCTGCGTAGTCATTAATCAAATATTCTTCAAACCGTTTCAGCTGGTTTGAAAGGCACTTTGCTGTGTTAGACAATATTGCATCTGGTTTTCAGTTGATCAGAATGGTCATAATGAAAATACAGCTCTTGTGGTGTTACCTTATTTTGATTATATTTTTTTCTGTATTTTCATCTATCTATCTATCTATCTATCTATCTATCTATCTATCTATCTATCTATCTATCTATCTATCTATCTATCTATCATCTGTCTTTGTGAGGGTTGAGGTTATACTTGCAATCTTTTCATAATAACATCCAAAGGGATTATTTACAGAAGGCTTTCTGCCAATCTCCTCTTCAGATGTCGGTGTATGCCGTAGCATTGAGATTTGTCCTCAGTGGGATTCCTGCTTAACTGTTTAGTTAATTAGCAGTGACTGTCCATGTACATTTGGCCACTCGTGTTTGGTTTCCCTCTGTATCTCTGTATATTTCTTGTCAGCTGTACTTACTTGTGTGTAGGTTTAAATGCCGTGTGTCATCAGGGCAGGTAGTTTTATGGATTGTTGAGTGATTGATTCCACTCTTTTCCTGAGGGATTTCTTGTAATGCAGATTTTAAAATAGCTCACCTTTCCATATTGGCTTTTTATGCTGATTCTGAGGATGCAACAGTCGAGTGTTACACTTATCTTCCCCGACTGAAACGCATAATGTATTGTTTTTATGGATTGCTATGACAGCCCTCGTAAGAGAGCAACGACAGAGTCGGCATTCATTAGTACCTTGAGGATGTGACAATCGAAATTAGATCCCAGTGATGCACCGGTCCATATTTCATCTCAAACCTGGAGGCCTTTCGCTGCTTACATCCCGCGTTAGGTAACCCATGCTTCATGCAAAATGCCACTGTCAGAGTGTTCTAGCGTGGATTAATGTGATATTCTGCACATTCGATTTGTGCTTCTGCTGTTTTCTTGGCTTTTTCCCAAGCTTTTACCTCGCCCTGTCCCTGTCCTCCGTTCTGGGTCAGCGAGTGCGTGTCGGTGTGAAAGGCGGGCTTGTTCATTTGGTGTCACCCTGCTGTTAACCAGATACAGTTACTGAGGTTAAACCTTGTCATCTACCACTGCCATGATCTAACTGAGCCAAGCCTGTGGTTTGTGCACAGGAGTGCTGTTAAACTAAAGGACATGCCAAAACCGGCACACACAAGCGCGCACACACTGGGCATCGATGGTAAAGACTCATCTGGAAGAAAAACAGACTGCGAGTGTAGCCAAGCGAGTCTGCACCAGCTGATCAGTGTGTGTGTGTTTGTGTGTGTGCTTGGAGAAAAAGCAAAGAAACATAGTCAATTTACTCATCAAGCCAAAATGTCGAAACTTTGAATCCTTTGTCCACTAATGTGACTCGAATCAATAAACTACCCGTGATGTCGATAGGCCGAGTGCTCGTTCTGAAACTCATCTCACAGCTTGCGGCTTCTTTTCTAAATGCACAGCTTTAAGCGGCCAATATTAAGACAACCAGCATGCTTTTTTCTACACAGTAGCAGTTTTACATACATATGGCTGTCTAAACACCATCTGCGATGTTCAGAAAAGTCGTAAATGCTGCAGAAATGCAGAAATAACCTAGAACAAATCTATAGATACCTTAGATTTCATTTTTCTTGCATTGATTCACTATCAAAAATACAGGAAGTCAATGTTTAAACATTTAGTAACACCTTCATACTGATAAATTTTGAATTTAAGAACCCATTGCAAAAAACTATAATGAATACATATAATGCTTATAATGAATGCATGCTAGAAAAGTCATTATTTAGCTTGCCATTCCTTTCTTGTCATTCTTTTTCCTCTATAGGATACAAAAGCAGATGTTTGGCAGAATGTTCATGCTACTCTTTTCTATCCACCTTTTTCCTCAACGCGAAAGTAAGCCTGTGGGTGAGACTTCCGGTTCATTTTTCGTTATTGGGAAATAACGAGAAGAATAACAGCGTGCAGAAAGTGGTAAAACTGTTTGCACTACAAACCAGTGCACTCATAATTAAGATAATACATAAAAAAAATATGGTAAGGCTCCAAATTGCGACATCAAGCAGCAAAACAAGCTGTTTTGTAGAGTTAAAAACAGATCGATGCAGATGAGACCGGAACTCAGACCCATAAAATTTACAAATGGTCGCGCCTGCTCGTACAGGAAGAAAAAGGTGGACACAAAGTGAATAGGGACTGAGACTCCAATAGGTTTGTCAATTGATTTTCAATTATTCCAATTATTGAACCACATTAATTACAATTCATCACATTGTATCAATATTTGTTAAGAGCAGCCTCAAGAAGAAGATGATTCAAGCACATTATTGTGACAGACAAGGAAATCAATGAATAGACATTAACTAGTGGCTTTAAGACGTCAATATATTGTTTTATTTCCACATAACATCACAGCAGTCCATATTGCAATCAAGTTGTCAATCAGTCAGATTTAGAGGCTGTTTGCACAGAACATATCATGTCTGTACTATTTCTTACATTTTCGTTTGTATACATGCATATTTTGTGTACATGAAGTTTTGGTTGTTGTGTTTTATGCATTTTATGGTTTTCTGCATCTCATGCTGTGTTTTTAAGTTGCCGTGTCAAGTTCAATTTTAAAAAGCGTGTCTCAAGACCCTTGTGTTTAGTCCTATTCCGTTCTGCTCCAGCTGTTTTTTGAACACAAAAATGTGAGCAGCTCCGCTGTTTCTGTGCCACATCCTCTCAGTAAGTGTAGTTTGGTGAGACTTGCAAAACAACATACAGCTTGAATTGCTCTAATGGTAGAAAAATTTCATAAGGAAATTACAGTTGAGGTCAAAAGTTACATATACATTGCAAAATCTGCCAAATAATAATTATTTTACCAAAGAGGGAACAAATAAAATGTATGTTATTTTTTTATTTAGGTACTGACCTGAATTAGATATTTTACATAAAAGACGTTTACATATAGTCCACAAGAGAAAATAATAGTTGAATTTATAAAAATGACCCAGTTCAAAAGTTCACATACTCCTAATTCTTACCGTGCTGTTACCTGAATGATCCACAGCTTTGTTTTGTTCTGTTGTTTGTTTAGTGATAGTTGTCCATGATCACTTATTTGTCTTAAACAGTTAAACTGCCCGCTGTGCTTCAGAAAAATCCTTAAGATTTTTTCGGAAATTCTTTGTTTTTTCAGCATTTTTGTGTTTTTGAACCCTTTCCATCAATGACTGTATGATTTTGAGATCAATCTTTTCACACTGAGGACAACTGAGGGACTCATATGCAACGATTACAGGTTCAGGTTCAAACGCTCACTGATGCTTTTTATAAGGAAAAACTATGCGTTAAGGACCAGGGGTGTAAACTTTTGAACAGAATGAAGATGTGTACATTCATCTTATTTTGCCTAAATATCATATATATATATATATATATATATATATATTTTTTTTTTTTTTATTTAGTACTGTCCTTCAGAAGCTACAGAAGATACTTACATGTTTCCCAGAAGACAAAATAAGTTAAATTAATTGTTGGAAAGGGTCCAAATACACAAAATCTGTGGGACCTGAAGAACAGGCAGTTTAACTGTTAAGAAAAAACAAGGGACTTGTTGTGTTAATTTGAGATTTATTTATAATTAATGATCAACTGCTCTATTTTTTAAAATGTCAGAATTAACTGTTTTATAATGTATTGCTTTTTAATCTTTTTATACTCAGTGACTTATTTTGTACATTTTAAATTTGTGTTTTATAGTTCTCATGCTCAATATCATGCTAAACATTAAATTGACAGTCCTAAAGAGAGATTAATTGTAAATTGTTAATCATTTTTAATGCATTTAGAAATGGTATAATTGATTACATTTTTATAATTAATGGGTCTCACTTTATATTAAGTGGCCTTAACTACTAAGTACTTACAKTGAAATGAATCATTTGATACAGTGCACTTATTGTGTACATACATGTATTTACATTGTACTTGCATTTTAAAAATACCTACATGTAATTACATCTGTAATTAATTTCTGTAATTACATTTATATTACACTGTTGACCCATCCCTTACACCTTACCACACCCTTAAACCTACCCATACCACCAAACCTCTCCCTAACCTTACCCATATCCCACCTCAATAGCAGCAAAAGTGTTTTGCAATACAATATGACCACATTAAGTACATTGTACTCATTTATTGATGTATGTACACAGTAGTTAAGGCCACTTAATATAAAGTGGGACCAATTAATGATTAATTGTGTTAATTTTTTTAAAACAGTTTATACTAATTGACCAAATTTGTGTTTTTTTTTTTAGTAGTTAAGGGAACTGTTTCTTTAAAAGGCTGTTCTTTGACACACACATAATTACATTAACACTATTCCATTCTATCCCTGGCACACTGAAAGTTCTGGAATCTAACGGACACTCAACTCAAGTTTGGCAAGGGCTGAGGGGTTTTATATAGACTCACATTAATCTTGTGGCCTTCAGAAAAAAAAGCCTTATTAACCCACATAACCAGAATAAGATAATTACCTTTGTTACTCCTCTTCTGTGTTTAATTCTCGGCGGGGGTTGAGATGTGTGTGTGTGTGCGCATATGTATAGGAGGGATACTATAATCTATGAATTATTAATACATTATTATCTCTTAATTAAGACTTATCATTTTTCTGACATTTTAATATTGCAGATGCCTAGGAACTGTTGTTTCTTTTTCTTTTTTAAGCCCGCGGGGTGTCACGTCAGCAAAAACATAATATAGTCACAATATGCGCAAGAAAAAATCTGCAAGCTGCACGTGAGGAATACAAAGATGTATGCGTAAAAGGAAATCCCAGTATATGGACCTCTGTGTATTAAGCTTAAAGGATGAGGGGAACAGTCTCCTTCGTTACAAATAAATGAAATGCAAAGTGGGAAGCGCTAAGACTCAGCCAATCAATGCAGATTACAGCAGTGAAGGGATGGACTCATACGATGACACATATTCCACTTCGAGAGCCACGTGCGAACACGTAACACACATCAAAGTGACTTTGATCGCTGCAAACACAAACACACTGTTCCAGGTAAACAGGGCAGAGAAAGTAGAATAGAACAATAACATGGGCTGCTGTTTACTGTATATTGTGCAGTATATGATGTAAACTGACTACCGCTGGAGAAAAAAAAAATAGTGTATAGTGTATAAAAATAGTGAAACCTTATGCATGATAAACAATTCAGTTGGCATGGAACTTACTATGTTGCATAGTACACCCAAAAATTTTAATTTGTTTACTCAGCCTCAGGCCATCCAAGATGTAGATTAGTTTTTTTCCCATCAATACAAATTTGGAGAAAGTAAGCGTTACATCACTTGCTTACCAAAGGATCCTCTGCAACAGTTTGAAGTTAATATTGTCTTGATGGATTTGTTCATTACAAACATGCAGCTTTTTGTTTCTAAAGATGTTAATTGATGGAGTGACTGGTATGGATTACTTGTGATTATTGTGATGTTTTTATCAGCTCTCATTCTGACGGCACCCATTCACTGCAGAGGATTCATTGGTGAGCAAGTGATGTAATGCTACAGTAAATATCTCCACGCTTGTTCAGAAACAAACTCAGTACAACTTGGATGGCTTGAGGGTGAGTAAATTTTGGCAAATTTTTATTTTTGAGAGAACTATTCCTTTAATTCAGCAAGCGAAGTCTAGTTGTCTCAGAAATAAAATTGGTTATTTTGTACTTTTAATCCAGGTTTGAGTAAAAATCTCACATAATTGTAGCAGCTCCAAATGTTTTTAAGAACTGAGTGCCTGAGAGCGAAGATTGCAGGTTGTGTATTTTAGGAGCTGAATACACCAGCTGAGCATCTGCTATTGAGATAAATGGAAATGCTAACATGCTCTCCAGGTATTTAGACCTCCTTGGGTGTAACTTATATGTTGAGCATCAGGGTTGAGATCACATTTAAATGTCAAATTTCATTACAGTGTTCACTGTATCTTATCCCCATGGACAAACATGAGCACAATTGCATTAAAGTGATTGGCACCAGTCAAACATTATCAAATCAGAACATGCATATCTGTCACTAGGGTTGTACCCTTTTAAAAGATACTAATATGTACAATTTAGGCACTAATATGTATTTTAAGGTGCTAATATGCACCCCTTAGGGGTCTTTTGAAAGGGTACCACCCCAGTGACCGCCTTTGTAAATTTGTACTTAAGTGTACTGTGACGTTAGTGTACTTCAGTGCTGAAATCTATTATACTGTACCTTCATTTGACTTTCAGCCACATTGTGTGTTCAGAAATAGGCATATAATTTGAAATTGTAACAAAAAAATACACAATTCGGTTGGTATCATTAAAGGGGTCATCGGAACTTCACTTTTTCATGTTGTTTGAACAATAATGTGTGTTGGCAGTATATGTACAAATCTACCCTATAATGATAAAATTCCATGCAGTGGTTTTTAATTAATCTGTAAAAATAATATCTCCTTTTTCAAATCGAGCCATTCTCAGATGCCTGTCGGTGTGCCGTCACACCGACAGAGGCCGCTCCCATGATAGTTGATTGACATGAGTGTTTCACCTCAGACCAGCTTATACTCAGAAGTGAGTATAAGCGTTTTTTTTATGAATCTTTGCGATCGTCTTTCCTTGTAACGTGGAAGTTTAGCAGCTAAACGCAGCTAAATGCGGCTAAAGTAAACAAGCTCGTCATTCCACAGAGAGAAGACAGGGGCGGGGCGAGCAGAGCTCATTTGCATTTAAAGGAACAA
>JAHKKF010529379.1:1912-17932 GCA_019740295.1 Labeo calbasu | reverse complement strand
TAATGCTATAAGAAACAGAAAAGATGAATTCATTGTTTACCTGGGTCTTTAGTCTATGATTAGCTCACCTCACCTCTTATCTGACAAGTTTTCGGGTTCGAGTCATTCGTTTATCACGTGACAGCTCCATAAGATGAACGAACGACTCGAAAAACCCAAAGACTTGAAACAGGTGAACTGATTCCAGTACAGAACCTAATAGGATGTTGCGCATGCACGACTGAACAAATCACTCCCCGAGACGACTAGTTCTTTCCGAGTCACATTGAAGATTTGTTCAAAATTAAAGAATCGTTCAAGAACGACCCATTACTAATTCGTTGCATCGTGGATGCGCATGTGCTACAAAAGCTTTTGTGCTTAAAAAGTATACACATTTTTATTTTTCGAAAAAAATGACAGATCGTTTTGCCCGGCTGGGATCGTTTAGAGCCCTTTGAAGCTGCATTTAAACTACATTTTGGAAGTTCAAAATCGGGGCACCAATAGAGTCCATTATATGGAGAAAAATCCTGAAATGTTTTCCTCAAAAACACAATTTCTTTACGACTGAAGACAGAAAGACATGAACTTCTTGGATGACAAGGGGGTGAGTAAATTATTTGTAAATTGTTGCTCTGGAAGTGGACTTCTCCTTTAACAAAATCCCTGTTCATCTGAAGTTGATAATAAGGGTGGGCGATATCACTTATTTTCTTTTCATTCTGATACCAGATTGACTACTTACAGCACCAATTTGATTCTGTTTTTTTCATTTATCAACTTAATTTAGGCCTGTGCTTGTGTTCAGTTACAGTGCTTGATATTTTGATACCTCGAGCTTGATGTTTTTTGCATGAAATCTTACATCAGAATTATTTTAATATTATTTACTGTTATAGTGTTTTTTAATATTCCTGTAAACATTTATTTTTATGGTTGCAGTATTCATTTTAATTTTAGTCATTTTAACACTTCAACTTAAATATAGTTGTTTCAGTTAAACGCCAAGGCAACATTTCAAATTTTCGTTAAGTGTTTCGTCTAATGTTAATAACTTGATTTACTTAAACTTTATTTAAATTTTTAATAGTTTTAGGTTATTTAAATCTAATAGTTTTAGTTCATTTTAAAGAAATTATAAAAAAAATTAAACTATTTTGAATAGTTTTGGGATCAGTTAACATTGATCAAACCAACAGTACTATAAAAGTATGCGTCTATAAAGGAATTGTGCTAAAAAACAGAATTTAGTGCATCTAAAAAAGTTGTCCTGACTCAAAACAACAGTTTAGACAATTTTACACAAACTTTTCACAAAAAAACATTTATTCTTAAAAATTCCTGTAAGGGTTTTAAGAAAAGACCAAACATTTATGCTTTCGCTCTCCTTATATTACATTACTCATCTTTACATTACTGTAAACATTTTTTTCCCTCCACGAACTGATTTCTGTTTCTGTTTCACACAGTTCCGCTACAAAACCAGGGTGTACAAACAGACAAATCTAGATGAAAAACAGCTGGCCAAACTACACACAAAGGTAGGCGTCACCACAGAAATCATCTTATTCTTTTCCAAAAATAGAAATACAAAGTGAATATTCAAGGCAAGCTACTTGCGTGTTAGTGTGTATGTTAAATACGATAAGTAGCTAATCTTCAGGGCACTGCCTAACATGAGTTGGATGTATCTCCCCCTACAGGCCAGTCTGAAGAAGTTCATTGACTACATCCAGGCCGGGGCTGTGGAAAAGGTAGCCAAACTTGTAGACAAAGGACTTGACCCCAACTACCACGATCCTGATACAGAAGGTGAGGTGTCAGAGACTGCACTGTTCCCTTCCTGTGAGAGTTAATAAGCTTCCCATTAGTAAGCTGGATAATGAATTACCGCCAGCAGAGCATAAACTGGCCCACACACATGCTATATGCATATGGAAATCAGGATGTATGAATATTCAATGAGCGTTTACAGGAATGGACATTTGCATCTTCTCAAACGATCCATGCAGTTTCCAACAAAAGTCATTTGGAGTTTAAATTATGCAACAAATGCGTGAAGTTAACGTTAGACTCAGTGGCTGCCCACTAAATAAACAAACAAAAACCCAGTTACTACTCTTGGGCTGTTTAATGAGATGAAACAATTACTGCAGCTCAACGGTTCAGTTCAATGCGTGTCAACAAAGACCACTGAATAATTTGAACGCATTTGTAACGGGGCAGCATCTTTTATGCCATATTAATTCAAGTTTTTAGCACTTTGGCGAGCATTTGGTGAGGCGGAGACGTGGCCAGACGTGCCGTGAAAGCCGTTTTATGGACCAGATGACAATGCAGAGTAATATTAGCATTCGTTTGCGGCAGAGTTTGACTTGCAAGACGGCTACCTTGAGTGTTGTTCACAGTTTGCGTCGTCTGCGTAGTCACAGAGTTGATGTTGTGCTTGCCAGGCTGACAGTCACTTCTCAAAGCAGACCTTGCTAACGTGGAGTGAGAACTGCTGCACCATTTGCAACCACTAGGAGGCTGATCTGAGAAAAAGTATTGTCTTGTAGTTAAAGCAATATTTCAGCCAAAAACTATAATAAATAATCATTTTGTTTGCTCACGTTCATCTTATTCCAAACCTGTTTAAAGGGGTAGTTCACTAAAAAAATGAAAGTTACCTCATGATTTACTCACCCTGAAGTCATCCTAGGTTCATATGACTTTCTTCATTCAAACGAGTAGAATCTGAAGCAAATATATGTGACCCTGGACCACAAAACCAGTCTTAAGTAGCACGGGTATATTTGTAGCAATAGCCAAAAATACATTGTATGGATCAAAATGATCGATTTTTATTTTATGACAAAAATCATTAGGATATAAAGTAAAGATCATGCTCCATGAAGATATTTTGTAAATTTCTTACCGTAAATATATCAAAACTTCATTTTTGTTTAGTAATATG
This sequence comes from Labeo calbasu, assembly GCA_019740295.1. Classification (NCBI taxonomy): domain Eukaryota; kingdom Metazoa; phylum Chordata; class Actinopteri; order Cypriniformes; family Cyprinidae; genus Labeo; species Labeo calbasu. The sequence continues at coordinate 14,994 of JAHKKF010529379.1, read as the reverse complement.
CATTGCTAAGAACTTAATATGGACAACTTTAAAAGTGATTTTCTCAGTATTTGATTTATCAGATTTATCACCCTCAGATTCCAGGATTTCAAATAGTTGTATCTCAGCCAAAAATTTTCTTATCCTAACAAACCATTCATAAATGGAACCTTTGTTCAGGTTTCAGTGTGCATAAATCTTAATTTTAAAAAGTTGACCCTTATGACTGGGTTTGTAGTCCAGTGTCATATAAATAAGCTACCACGTTGATTGTTATTATCTTTTGCTTAGTGTAATAACTGATCGCTTGTGTGTGACAGAGACCCCACTGACTCTGGCCGTACAGACGGAGCCGGGCGGAGGGGAGATCATCAGGGTGCTGGTGATGGGTGGAGCCCACATTGACTTTAGGGCAAAGGATGGCTTGACCCCTCTCCACAAGGCTGTCAGAGCACACGCACACACTGCCCTACTGGTAACACATACATGAAACCACAATAGCACCCCAGAACCATGAGAAGAATGAAATTATGCTAGTAATTAAAATTCGTATTTAAATCTAGTCGTATGTTTTCTGTTTTTTAGACGCTGTTGTCTTTGGGGGCATCTCCTGATTATAAGGACCGCCGTGGGCTGACACCACTTTATCACACTGTGCTGATAGGGGGCGACACGTCCTGTTGCGAGACCCTCCTCTACCACAGAGCCAAGCTGGGACTGCGTGATGAGAATGGCTGGGACGAAACCCATCAGGTACAAAAAAATGCTGAGAAGAACAGTGTGTGTGACATATACAGGAAAAACATGAATAACTGATTTGTAACTGAGAACTGCTGTAATATATACATTACCAGTCAAAAGTTTTTGGTAAGTGAGATTTGTAATGTTTTTTTTAAAGAAGTCTCTTCTGCTCACCAAGCCTGCATTTATTTGATCCAAAATACAGCAAAAGGACAAGTATTGTGAAATATTTTTATTGTTTAACATAAGTGTTTTCTATTTGAATATATTTTAAAATGTAATTTATTGCTGTGATCAAAGCAACATTTTCAGCATCATCACTCCTGTTTTCAGTGTCACATGATCCTTCAGAAATCATTAAAATATACTGATTTGCTGTTCAAGAAACGTTTTTATTATGTCAGCACCGATAGCCTTGTGGGCAGTGTGTCGACATATGGCGCAGTTGCACTTTGGGTTTCCCAAATTTGAATCCTGTCCCCCCCTCTCTCTCTCTCCTACTTGCTTACTGTCATATCTCAATTGTCCTATCACAAAAAAAGCAAAAACAGTTAAAAAAACAAAAAACAAAAGACGTTTGTAATATTACAAAATATTTCTATTTCAGATAAATGCTGTTCTGAACTTTCTATTCATTAAAGAAACCTGAAAAAATTCTACTCAGCTGTTTTCATCATCATAATAATAATGTTAATTATTAATAAATGTTTTTTTGTGCAGCAAATCAGCATATTAGAATGATTTCTAAAGGATCATGTGACACTGACGAATGAAGTAATGATGCTAAAAATTCAGCTTTGAAATCACAAGAATAAATTACATTTTAAAATATATTCAAATAGGACCAATTATTTTAAATAGTCTAAATATTTCAAAATTTCACTGTTTTTGCTGTACTTTGGATGCATACAGTACCATTACAATAAATTACAGTATGCTTGTTTTTTAACAAAGAAATGAATATCCTTTATTCTGCAAGAATGCATTAAATTGATCAAAAGTGACAGGAATGACTTTACGTTGTGACAAAAAGGTATGTTTGAAATAAGTGCTGTTCTCCTGAACTTTCTTTTTATCAAAAAATCCTGAAAAGTGTATCACAAAAGCATTAAGCAACACAACTGTTAAAATACTAGTTAAGCTGGTAATATTACGAAATATTACATGAGGACCAAATCAGCATATATAGTAATAAATAAAAAAATTTACATGTGTTAAATGTATAATAATGTTTTATATAACAAAAATGACACTATATTTTTTAATATGTTTAAATAAAAAAATGTAGCCTTGGTAAGCAAAAGAAACTTTATTAAAAACACTGAAGAAGTGAAGAAGTTCCTTTTTTGACTCATACTACTCTAATATCATTTAGCATTATCAGTAATATTTTTAAAATGGGTATTATTACAATGATTCATTTTTAAACAAAAAACAGTCAAATTGTTGTTGAAAAACAGACTTGCCAAGTTTCTACTCCCTTTAATAAGAGAAAGTCCTAACAGAGAATTTGACTTAAAAACAGCCAAATGGAATGTCTAACAAGAATAAAGTCATTAGCAGTCTTTGGTGGTGTAATTTAATAACAATCACAACTAAACAAGTTGCAAACAGAAGTTACAAACACAAAGGCAATTGAGACTTACAAGTTCAAGAATCCGAGCTTGAGTTTCTTCCAAGCACCACCAGTTGGGAATCACTGCTCAGTCCTTCTTCTCTCTCTGTGCATGTGTGCATTTCCATATCTATTTTGATTCTTTCGTTCTCTTCCTCTCACTCACACTTTCACTGTGGTGTTAATTAGCAAAGGTGTCTGTTCTGACAATGTATAAAATCTATTCTTCTCTCCCTCTTTTCCCTTCCTCATGTCAAACGACTGTTTCTGCTCTTCCTATCCACTTCTCTCATTCTATGTCCATCCTGTTTTCTCTTGCTCTCTCTCTTTCTCCAGGCTTGTCAAAATGGGAACTCTCAACACTTAGAGCACCTGCTTTTTTATGGTGCAGACTCCTCATCCCAGAATGCCTCAGGAAACACTGCCCTGCACATATGTGCTTTATATAACAAGGTATAACTGCTGGTCCTGACACAAAAATCAAGCCAAATAATAAAATCTTACGTCGAAAATGTCTGAATTTTCAGACTAGTGCTGGTCAAGCATAGATTTCATTATTTTGTGTTCAAGTGGTGTATTTACTGAAGTGCTTAAGTTGTATGATGTATAATGCTTGTTATATTTTATGGCCAGCATCAGATGGCCTCAGTGTCTTCAGGCCGTTATTGTCTGATTTTATCATTTAGGAGAGCTGTGCCCGCATTCTGCTGTATCGAGGAGCCAATAAGGACACAAAGAATAACAGTGGGCAGACCCCCTTCCAGGTAATTACGAGACACCTGCAGATTGTTATTTGGGCTTGTTTTTCAAAGCTCTGTCTGCGTGTTATTAACAGGTTAAATCAAGTAATTAAAGATAACGAAATACTATGTAATCAAGCTTTTAAAATGACGTGATTCTAGTTATCATTGTTTTTTGTGTTCGTAAACTCGTTTTTTATTTTTGCACCTCCATCTGTTAATGCTAGTGGCACCGTAGCTCGTAGTGTGTTATCGTTTTTGTATGCGTTGCGAGTCCCAGGTGGAGTGAAGCAGCAGCGAGCCGAAAGAGTTCTACTTAACCTCAGCCGTCTCCACAGAGCCAGCTGTGACTGTGATCGTGCGTTTGCGTTTAATATGAAGGGAGGTTAATGCGCGTGTGTGTTTGTGTTTAATATTGTGTTATTCCCCAGCCTTGGCGTCACTGTGCGTCATTCACAGATGCAAATATTAAGCGTGTGTGAACTTCTTTTCTAGGTGGCTGTGATGTCTGGGCATTTTGAGCTGGGAGAAATCATTAAAAACCATCGTGAATCAGACGTAGGTAAGGGGCGCAGATTTATTTCGGTTGTGCCGGTATTTTTATTCTGTGTGAGATAATTTATTTGCTCTTCAAACTGTGACATTTGGAGCTTGATACTTTCGTCTCTCTTCAGCTGCCTTGCGATTCACACAGTCCCTAAGCAGTGTTCACTGCTCCCTACACACTCAGCAGGGGATCTGTTGAACTTCACTTCATTTGTAATGCTTTGCAACAACTTTGAATACAGACCACACGTGCGGTGTACGATTGTACACTTAAAATGGCCGAATATCCTGTGAAGTGCATTTTGCAGGACATTATTGGGCAATTGGAGCATACTTCTGTCTCTCTTGGCATCTGTCTACATTATTGTTTCTATCCTGATTTCATGCCAGTTCCTTTTTTGGAGTCTCCAAAGTATGCCCCCCAGAGGAGGGAGAGTTCTCGTACTCTTGGATTACCCCATCCTCACCCCTTCTTGCGGGCCAACAGTGACAACAGCATGAACGTTCCAGACTGGATCGCTTTTCCCAACGCTGCTGGATCAAACCTGGTCTCTGTGCAGGTAATTTATGAGAATTTTTTTTTTTTTTTTACTTTTATGTATTTGCTACCATTCAAACGTTTGGGGTCTCTTTCTTTTCCTTTTCTTCTTTTGTATTTAGAAAGGGTGCATAAAATTGCTCAAAGTGAAACTGAAAATATTCCACCAAAATATTAATATTATGAAAAATATGAATAAGAAGAAATGTTTCTTAAGTACCAAATCAATTTGTGAAGGATCATGCGACACTGAAGACTGGAGTAATGGCTGCTGAAAATTCGGCTTTGCCATCACAGGAATAAATTGCATTTTAAAAATTATTAAAATAGAAAAATTGTAATAATATTTTACAGTAATTAGTAACAGTATAATTACTGTTTTACTGTGTTTTTGATCAAATAAGTGCAAATATGTGCAAAATGAAAAAATTGCTCATTAATATTAATTAATGCATTTGTAAATTAATTTATAAATTTGAATTCATAAAAGTTATCCATTAGCATGGGAGTTAAGGGGCTAACGGGGCCATGCTAGCTTTGGTTTGACGCTGTGTACGATATGGTTTTACTCTACTGGTTACTAGAAACTTTAATTGTTACTCTTTGTATTTACAGTTGAGGTCAAAAGTTTGCATACATCTTGCAGAATCTGCAAAATTTTAATTATTTTACCAAAATAAGAGGGATCATACAAAATGCATGTTATATAGTACTGAACTGAATAAGATATTTCACATAAAAGACGTTTAAATATAGTCTACAAAAAAAAAAATAGTAGAATTTATAAAAATGACCCTGTTCAAAAGTTTACATACACTTGATTCTTAATACTGTGTTGTTACCTGAATGATCCACAGCAATGACTGTATTATTTTGAGATTCATCTTTTCACACTGAGGACAGCTGAGGGACTCATATGCAACTATTACAGAAGGTTCAAACACTCACTGATGCTCCAGAAGGAAACATAAATCATTAAGGGTGAGGGGTGAAAACTTTTTGAATTTGAAGATCAGGGTAAGTTGAACTTATTTTGTCTTCTGGGAAACATGTAAGTATCTTCTGTAGCTTCTGAGAGGCAGTACTAAATGTGTAAAAAAGATATTTAGGCAAAATAAGAAAAATGTACGCATCTTCATTCAGTTCAAAAGTTTAAACCCCTGCCTTTTAATGCATTGTGACTGTTTGAACCTTCTGTAGTAGTTGCCCCTCAGTTGTCCTCAGTGTGAAAAGATGGATCTCAAAATCATACAGTCATTGTTGGAAAGAGTTTAAATACACAAAAATGCTGAAAAACCAAAGAATTTGTGGGACCTGAAGGATTTTTCTGAAGAACAGCAGGCAGTTTAACTGTTCAGGACAAACAAGGGACCCATGAACAATTATCACTGAACAAAAAAACACAGCTGTGGATCATTCAGGTAAAAACACAGGAAGAATCAAGCGTATGTCAACTTTTGAATGTGGTCATTTTTATAATTTCAACTATTAATTTCTCTTGAGGACTATATGTAAATGTCTTTTATGTGAAATATCTTATTCAGATCAGTACTAAATAAAAAATAACATGCGTTTTGCATGATCCCTCTTCTTTTGGTAAAATAACATTTTGCAGATTCTGCAAGGTGTCTGTAAGCTTTTGACCTCAGCTGTATGTTCATACTTTAAGTGTTGGGGAGTAACTAGTTACATGTGTTACGTAACTAGTTACAGAGTTATGTAATTTATTTACAAAATAAATGTTACTGTGATGTGTTACAGTATGTTACAAAAAATGTGTAATTAAATTACAGTACTACTAAAAATGTTAACGATTACAAAGGGGGTTACATCTGAATATTTTCACACACACACACACAGATTGAATTGATTTCTTTCCCAAATTCCATTGACTGCTCTGAAATTTGAGACACCAGTGTTTTAGGACACAGAATAGGACACGTTTATTTGATAACTGTTTTCTGTTTGGGTTTATGTATATGCTGTATCTGTTTTTTTCCCAGGCATTGTTAGTTCCCAGCTTTTCCTCTTTTAAAAATCACAGCTATTAAACTATTTTTTGTTATCATTTTAAATCTGTATTTAACCGCAGAACAACCTCAAAATAAAAAGAGGTGCTAAAGCCTGATTTTGTGGTGGCTGTGCTTTAAAATTACATTTTTATGATCTTAATTCAAGTGATTTTGAAAGTCTGATAGTAATCAGTATTGAATACTAATGTAAAGTTAACCCTGCCTGCTTTACATATTTGAAAATGCTTAACAGTTAAAAAAAAACATTCATTAGAAATTTTGCAATATAATCAAATTTAATCAGTTACACTGATAAAGCAGTAGAAGTAGCTACACTACTTATTACATTTTAAGTAGGGTAATTTGTATTCTGTAACCTATTACATTTCCAAAGTAACCCTCTCAACACTGATTGTTACTCATTGTGTTTACGTGTATCTCTCAGGGTCTAAAGCATGGCGGCACGTTGCGTAGCTCCAGCAGTCCCCGTGGAGCACGAACCCGTTCCCCGTCCCGTGGCCGAACAGGTGACCGAGACGATCGGAGCCGGCAAACACGGGGAAGACAAGGGTGAGAAAGAGAGAGTAGAAAGGACAAGGCTATAGCTTGTCATTCAGCGAACTCCATGCCTAAATCGTCATCAAAATTCACGTCCCATGAAGACGGACACCTGAATGAGAAGAGCTGATAATAAATGTGCATAAATGAATGTTAACCCTGTGTCTGATACGTGTGCCTTTGTACAGGGCGGGCTCTATCAGTAGTCAGGGCACAGCAAGCGGGCAACGGCGGCGTCTCTACAGTGCCGTGCCCGGCCGTGTGTTTGTGGCCACCCGCTCGCACTCAGCCCAGGGGGACCGCGAGATCAGCTTCAACAAGGGAGACAAAGTCAAAGGTGAATGGGTGTGTATGTGTGTCTCTGTCTGCGTTGTGTGAGGGGGTGTGTATATATGTCAGCAAGAGTGCCATTAAATGTGTGTTTGTTTCTGTATGTTCTTCACAGGTGTGGATAAACGTTGTCTGTGTATGTATTCTGGTGATATGTGTTGGTATGTCAGTATATGTCCGTTTGCGAGCAATGTCAACATGCATGCGTGTGTGTGTGTGTGTGTGTGTGTTTAATTGTAGAGTCCATGTTTAGATCTGTCACTATAGCTTTATATATGCACGTATTTTATAAACTCATAAGTGATAGTGATTTTGCATGCGTTTTGTGATTACAGTTGTTTGTGTGTACTGAGTGTGTATCAGAGGCGTCATGCACCTATGTTTTTTAAGGGGTACCGGGGCAGTCCTAGCTCTTTTGGTGCCCTAAGGGGTATAAGATAAAAAACAGTTTTGATGGTTTTGAAGTGTGTGCAGTGGGGCCACATTCATCTCCAGAGTAAATATATTATAAATAAATAAATATATATATATATATATATATATGTATTAGTGACCTGTGCTGGCTATATGAGTCTGAATGTTCTTTCAAAATTATTTCATGTCTAACAATCCCAGTGCTTTAAATAGTAATTAAACATTTAAAATTACCTTTATTTGTATGTTTTCTGAAAGGTGTACCTTTTTCCCTGCTCGCTTTTTCACAACTGGTGCTTCCCCTTAGCGCAAGTTTGGTAAAGCGTTAGTCGTAAAGCACAGCATTCCAGCTTTGTTAATATTCATAGCAAATCCTCGATAGCATGAGTCTGAACCCGTGAAATGTGATGATCGGACCCATGCTGATGTAAACAAAATGATTGCACTGACTGACACATCCGAAGCATGTGCATAAAGACGGATACAACCCCGAATTACAGTATTTCTAAAAATCTGTCTTGGCAAGTATTCACGCAATCATAATCTGTTATCCCGTACCAAAAAGTAGTATACTTCAAGTTTATTTTATTAAGTATACTTAAGTAAAGTTCAAGTATATTTTTAAGTATACTTTATATAGTAAGTATACAAATATTAGTGTACTAGAAGTATACTCATAGTTGTACTATTTCAATACTCATTGGGACTAAATTGGCCCACTTTCTAGTATATAAAAGTATACTTGTTAGTATAGTAGAACAGTAGTAAACTTTGAGTACACAACTAGTTTAGATCTATGTTTTCAGTTTGTAGTGAAAGTATACTAAAAGTGAATTTATAGGTATACTGATAGTTTACTTATTAAATACTTATGCATTTTTAGTACACTCTGAAATATAGTCTCCGTAAATTACTACTTTAGTAGATTTATATTGCAAGTATACTTGTAAATTTTCTTTAAGTGAACTTTACATCATACTTTAAGCATACTGCTATGTCCCTATTATTTTTTATGAAGTATTAATTTGTATATGTTTTGTTATATGAATACCTGAACACACTAAACATCAAAAGAAAGAACCGAGTATCTGCTTGGTGAAAATACAAAGAACTCGTTTTTGGAAAATTTGCTCATTGCAACTCATTTTGCCAGTACAGGTCACATTTTTTTTACAGTGTCTCATGAAAAACCTGGAAATATTAAGAAATTTTGAAGGAAATATAGTAAAATGTTGAAAGTTGTTGATCAAACCCAGCAATTGGGTTGTTTTGACCCAGTGGTTGGTTTAAATGTTTAACTCAACCGTGTGGGTAGTTTTTTAACTGAACAGTTATTTCAAAATTACTGTATCTCTTGCTTAAAATGAACCCAAAATAGGTTAGAAATTAACATTTGTTAATATGTTCAATAAATTAACATTTAATAATAAGTTGAATAAATACTAATTAAATAATAAACTTTTTTAAATTGCTAATTAATAACTTTTCACCTTATGATTATTGCTGAAGCCTTTAGTAATTATGTGTCTGATTTTTAATTTACAATCTATTTTAGGTTCATTTTAAATCAGCAATATAGTCATTTTTAAGCAATAGTTGAGTTAAATAAAACTACAACCCAACCACTGGGTCAAAACAACCCAATAGCTGGGTTTGTCCATATTCACTCAGCACAGAGTTTTATTTAACCCAGCATTTCTTTAGTGTGTTTGAATATAAAATAAATACTTAGGAATTAATGAATCAATGTATGAAGAAAAGAAAGACTATGATAATTGGAAAAAGTCATACAGTTTCAAGTAAATAATCAGTGGACTAGAGAAGAACTCGAATGGACAGAACAAATGTAGACATAGGAATGACTGATTTCTGCCACAGCATTTTAAACAGACACTTTATTATCTACCATAACCGTGAAACCTAAAATGGTGATGGTAGATGGTGTTTCAAAATCCACTTGGCTCAAAAATGTCTGGTCATGACGCTTCTGTTCTATATAGTGTGTTTTTGTGGTTGTACACCGTTCATATGTTTACTGCTCACACACACACACACTGTTGTTTCTTTCTCTTGATTCTCTCAGTGTTGAGTGTGGGTGAAGGAGGCTACTGGGAGGGGACGGTTCGAGGGCGCACAGGCTGGTTCCCCTCCGACTGCGTGGAGGAGGTGGCACTCCGCAGCCTGGAGTCTCGCTCAGGTGAGACTCCTCATGCACACGCACACACATTAGGCACACGTTATAAGTATCAAAGACATCCACGCTACACTCGGAGCTGTCATTTTGATAGTCCCAGATGTAGGTGTACGACAGTCGGACTGCCACAGCTTCTCTGTGAAGTTGTGATGTCAGACTTGGTGAGGGAGAGCAGCTATGATGACTATTAATAGTTTACAGCACTACTGGAGTATGAGCGAGACCGATTGTGCCATTACACGCTGGCTAAACTCACCGTGGTTTGGGCCACCGCGCTCTGTCAGAGCGGGAAACTTCAAGTCGGACATGTATTTTCTTGTCATGCTGTAGTTGCGCCCTCACGCACCCAACCTCATGATGATGTGGATGCGGTTGTGTGTGCGTCTTTCAGAGAGCCGCAGTGAAAGAGCCAAGCGACTCTTCCGACATTACACCGTTGGATCCTACGACAGCTTTGACGCGCCCAGGTAAGAACACTTTCATGTGCATTGCTGATATGTTGTAATGAAAGACTTCCTGCAGAGAAGACCAGTTTAGAGTTTGTTTATGTTGGTTTGGTGCTGATTTAGCTAGTGGACCAGTGTAAAAATACTCGCTAAAGCATAAAATTCAAAATTACAGCACGCAATGCAAAAATTGCAGTCAAAGGACATCTTGCTGGTTAAGGTCATTAAATAGTATCTTTTCAAGATACAGATCCTTCACATACAGATTATTTTCTCACAGCTGTCAGAAACCATCAAAAGATTTGCTTTCTTTATCGTCGACTTGCATGTCTCATGGGTTAGACTGAGTTTGGTTTAGCACGTGGAGAGGTTTCTGCCGGTTCTTCTGAAATGCTGCCGTTGGCAGTGACTCACCTGAGGAGGCCTTGCCGTCTTTTCTCGCACTGCTGTGAGTGTGAGTGATAGACTGACAGGCATGGAGACGGAGATGCCAGCATGTGATTCATGCATCTCAGTATTTGCGGCCTGTGAGACTGGTTTTGGAAGTCAGAAGCGAGTCTGTTATGTTAAATTAATTTCAGAATTAAATAGCTGAGACTGACACTGAAGAATGTGAGATTGAATTGAACTACAGTACTGTACATTTAGTCGTTGTCATTGAAGTGGTTAAAGTGTGGCATTGTGATTCAAACTTTACATTTCCTGTAAGTTAGTGTAGCCCAGTGTGGTAACCTGAAGGTTGTAGACTTTTTTACTAGTAATTAACCATAACCAAGTATAACATCTATGTCCAGGTTGTAGGCCAAAAATATATATTTCTGTATTTTTTGGCTGAATTGCAGTATATGATATATATCACTGTATTATCTACATTTTCTATTTGGATTTATATATATATATATATATTAAAAATTATGCAAAAAAGAAGCTAAGATCATATTACATTCTAACATTGTCGTTACAGTCTAAAAAAAAAAGTACAGCAAAAACAGTAACATTTTGAAATATTTTACTGTTTAAAATAACTGTTTTCTATTCAAATATATTTTAAAATGTAATTTATTCTTGTGATCAAATCTATATTTTCAGCATTATTACTCCAGTCTTCAATGTCACATGATCCTTCAGAAATTATTCTAATATGATGATTTGCTGTTCAGGAAACAATTATTATTACTATTATTATTATCATCAATATTTAAAACAGTTGAGTCCTTTTTTTCAGGATTCTTTAAGTTATATTTTTTTTATCATTTGTATAAAAGTGATAATAAAGACATTTGTAATGCCACAAAATATTTCTATTTCACATAATTGCTGTTGTTCTGAATTTTCCATTCATTAAAGAAACCTGAAAAAAATCTACTCAGCTGTTTCCAACATAATAATAATAATAAATGTTTTTGAGCAGCAAATCAGAATATTAGAATGATTTCTGAACGATCATGTGACTGGAGTAATAATGCTAAAAATTCAGCTTTGAAATCACAGGAATAAATTACATTTTAAAATATATTCAAATAGAAAATCTAATTCAAATATTTTACAATTTTTCTGTTTTTGCTGTACTTTGGATCAAATAAATGCAGGCTTGGTGAGCAGAAAAAAAAAACAAAAAAAAAAACATTAAAACCTTACTGTTCAAAAACTTTTGACTGGTAGTGTATATTTTAGTCAGAATTGACCTATCGGTAAGTCCCTCTCCTCGAATGCAGATGAGCCGAAGCGCTCTTCGGTTTGATCGTGTTTATGCTACAAAAATGGTAAAACAATGTGCCTGGGGTATTAGTAACACTGATTTCGGGTATCCTGAGAGGACAGGCAATGGAATTTGGAATTTATTTTAGTATTCAGCATTAATTTTCTAGTTGTCATACTCTCATTAAGTTACAATTTTCATCTGCTCAAGCAGAAAGTTAATGCCTTCTTGTGCTTCAGCAAAGTATCTCTGGCTAAAACTAGCTAAATTTAAAGTACAGTGTAGGTCAAAAACACATAAAATGAAGGTCTACAATTGAGCGCCTCTTCATATTAAACTGGTTACATGTAAATTAATTTAATCTTACCCTGCGGTACACGAGTGTTGATCCTGGATGTTGTAATCTGCGATCGTGACGACTGTAACATGAGGCTACTCCCACTTGCATTGTGATCTGTAAATCCTGCTTTCAAATTAATCCTGTTACCCATCATATTTATTTTAAAATCTTTCATATATCCCTCCATGGCATATTTAAGTACCACTTGAACGCTCCTCGATGTGAGGTGGTGCTTCTGTGTCCAAAATGTATCAAAAACATCTTGGGAAAAGGTTTTCACACTGACAGCTGTTATTTTAAGACAGCTGGCATCTCCATTTGTTTGTCTGAGTGAACAACAGTAACTAAGGGGGGCGGGGCTTAGCAATAGGTCAATTATTGCGCTATTACTCTGCATGTGCATGGCAGCACTTGTTCATTGAAGTCTGTGAAGTTTAGCGGAAAATCACATACAGAAGGCTCATGCTCTCCTGACAGCAAAATAAAACAATTTCCATGATTTTCTAACATGTACAGATGGAGAATATACCTGTCAAATGTAAGATATGCACTGAGGAAGACACCACATTTCAAACACATTAAACAGCAGCGTCTCTGTCAGATGGGGCACTTTAAACTCTACATGTTAACTATATCTCACAAGTAGGGGTGCACCGATACCGAGCTCCTGTACTCGTACTCGTACTCGTTAAAGTGCCCCGATACCAAACGCCGATACCACACAGCATGTGACAAGTTCGTATTCAGGCAAAGAAACACCGACAACAGACAGCAGAATGGAGTCATTAGAGATTAAGAATGTCTACGAAGTATATGTATGCAGAAGTATATTTATGCAAGTAATATAATGTTAAACATTCAGTATTAAGGCCTGTATAGCTGGTGCGCGCGAACTGATGCACGCAGAGTTGATTGAGCGCGCGGAGGTGA
>JAHKKF010529376.1:0-14335 GCA_019740295.1 Labeo calbasu | reverse complement strand
ATCCATTTTCCTTTAGCAACTTATGCTCCTGTGATCTCTGCTGAGAAAGCTTATCATGAGCAGCTCTCAGTGGCTGAGATCACTAATGCTTGCTTTGAGCCAGCTAATCAGATGGTCAAATGTGACCCACGTCATGGCAAGTACATGGCTTGCTGTCTGTTATACCGTGGTGATGTTGTACCTAAAGATGTAAATGCTGCTATTGCCACCATAAAGACCAAGCGCACCATTCAGTTTGTGGACTGGTGTCCAACTGGTTTCAAGGTTGGTATCAACTACCAGCCCCCTACTGTTGTACCTGGTGGTGATCTGGCTAAGGTGCAGCGAGCTGTGTGCATGCTAAGCAACACCACTGCTATTGCGGAGGCTTGGGCCAGGCTTGATCATAAGTTCGATCTGATGTACGCTAAGCGTGCCTTTGTGCACTGGTATGTAGGTGAAGGTATGGAAGAGGGTGAGTTCTCTGAGGCTAGAGAAGACATGGCAGCCCTGGAGAAAGATTATGAGGAGGTGGGTGTAGATTCAATTGAGGGAGAAGGAGAAGAGGAGGGAGAGGAATATTAAGATCATTTTTTCGTCTCCAGGTCAGTTGCTGCTTTGCATTTTTAAAGAGTTCCATTCAGAAATATAAATAAAATAAGGCTTTGAAGGTGACACATATGAAGTGAGCATTCAGTCTGTTTCAATGTAAAGAATATGTGCAGTAAACATTTGTTCTTTACATCATGTCAGCCACATATTTGATCCCATAGTGAAATGAGATTTCATGAGTCATATTTTGTGGTTACTCCAAATACAGTGTGAAGATCAAATAAAACAATGCACTGACCTAACTGCTGTTTGCAATAAACTGATCATTTAAAGACATGAGTTACGTATGATTTCACTCAACCCCCATTAAAAACAAAATATACAGTCAAACCAAAAATTATTCAGACATCAGATATCATTTTTTACTAGTGGGTGCAGGAGACTATAGTTCATTTATGTAGGCTGAGGATAGCAAAATAAACTGTAACACATTATACATAGAAAGTCTTCATAAAGTGGACTACCAGTAAAACTGATAAAAATTTGGGACCAAAAATTATTCAGACACTTTGACCTGACAATGTTTTGCTTAACTGTTTTTTCTTCTTGCCATATTTTATTGAGTACATTATCTGTAAATTGTTGTTCTGGAAACTCAATTTTAGGCATTCCAAATTGTTGATGGCAAAAATGCTTCTGTATGCTTTTCGTATTTATATAATTTAATATAGTTAATCTCTATCACACAAAGAGTACTGTTTTTCTGCAGATATCAGCATGATAACACATTTAATAATCATTTTATACAAGTTCAGTAAAGCAATAAGTGACTTACATTTTAGACTCTTACTTGTTTTTCTCAATTTTGCCAATGAAAATAGTTCCAAACAAAGATCACAGCACTGTTTTGCGTCTCTGAGCAATGGACGGTGTTTACTTCTTGAATGAATCAGCTTTTTGAAGGAATCGGCTAAATCTCAATGACTCACTCATTAACAGTCACTAGCTGCCACCTACTGGTGGTTTTAATCGTACATTCTGACTATTTTTTCATGTCTTAAATTATTTCAAATATCAATATTCAACTTTTATATTAAAAACAAAACATAAGGCCTATTTATGCATCTGTAACTGCTGTTTAAATGCATCCGTGTCCCCTCTGAAAGGCAAATACATCTAAATGCTATTTTAGATGCGGATTCCAGAAATGTTTTCTTATGTTGGAATGGAAGACACTAAGTACCGGATGAAGTGCTTCTTATTCTTACCCAAAAATACAAAATGGAATAAAGAGTTAAAACTGAACACAATCTTGCTAGTCAAGCTGTGTCTGAACACACACACACACACACACACACACACACACATATATATATATATATATATATACATATACATATACATACATACATATATATTTATGTTTGTTTGTTTGCTTTTCCATTTTGCATTTACTTGTACTTTTACTTTCAATACTTAAGTATGTTTAAGGTTAAAAAAACACTTTTTGTACTTAAGTACAATAAATATAACATACTTTAAGACCTTTACTCAAGTAATATTCTAAATGGTGACTTCAACTTCTACCAAAGTCATTTTCTGGTAAGATATCTGTACTTTTACTTAAGTATGGCTTTTCAGGTACTTTATACACCACTGTATAATACACACAAACTACATGCATTTTTTGGCTCCAATGAGTAAAACAGTTTTTAAATTATAAGAAGTGATGTTTTTTTAAACATAGGGGTAGGGTTTGGATAAAAGAATGGAAAATACAGTTAGTACAGTATAAAAACCATTATGCCTAATGGAATGTCCCCATAAAACACAGAAACCAGTGTTGGTCTAGTGAATATATTTTTATTTTATTTTCAGGTATGTATACATTTATTCTTACAAGTTCCTTATAGCAATATAAGTGTTTTTATCCAAAAAACGTATTCACTTAATAACCTACCCCCTAGGAAAAATATTTCTAAAGAGTGTCTTATTTTCTCTTTTCTCCCAATGACATACTGCAGTTAATATGAAGTATACCACATTTTGAAATTTGCTTAGTGTCACAAAAGAATAAGATAAACAAGATATGTATATGTACTTCGGAGTAGTGATCCACATTCACATTGCAAATTGCATTAAGAATTGCATTTATATTACACCAATGTCCACACCTATTACTGAATGCTAAAATAATTACAGATTATTAAATGGTTAAAAAATAAGTGAACATTCAAATAAGTATTTTAAAAAGTACAAGTGTAAAAAGTAATTTTAATATGGGAAAACTACATTTGTCATGATGTGGCACTGCAATACTCTGAATTTGAGTCTGGTATATCCATTTTAAGTATGGTTCTGCATTCGTTTCTATTTTTGGCACACTACACAATGGTCCCCAACCACTTTATTTTTTTTTGACATTCTAAAATTTAAACAGTCAATTTTATTCAGAATTTCACACATATTTTAAAAAGTCCATGCTTTCATACATTAATTCTTACAAAAAAGCGTGTGATGGTATAAAGTAGTATAATTACTAATCTTGACCGTGTGACTGACGACATTTCCTCATGTACAGCCATATTTGCAACAAAATTTTAGCACATACAGGCACTTTTATTTTTGTGCCACAGCTGAAGCTGAACAAGCATTGTTAAAGGTTTTAATAGGATTTCTCACCCTACCAATCCCATAAGTGATGTAAAAAAATTAAATAAAAATAAAAGAACAGCAAAACATGATATTAAACCAACTGGTTTACATGTCATAAGAATTACTGACAGGAATAATGGACAAACAAATATCTTGTTTAGTACGGTCAGCTTTGACCATGTATTTGTGTTATGCACCAGGAATCATTCAAATTATTTATTTATGCTTCTTAAAAGGTAATGACCTAGTTTTGTGGGTAAAATCAAAATCATTTCAAACACTTTCAAGAACCCACAAGCTCAAAAGAGTTGCAAAGTTACAACCCAACTTGCACCCAAAAAAAACCCAACAATTCTGTTTATGTGCATTTTTACTGTCATGTATTCCTAAGTTCATTTTTGGTCTTTTAAACCCTCACTCACTCACTTTTACCTTTATTCGATGCCACGCATTACTAAGCACTCCTCGTAAGTTCCAGATAGGAGCGACAGTGTCTGGCTGTGTGTTGTAACTACTATCCACTGCTTTGCATACAATCTCCAGCTCCTGAGCCTTATGAGGAATGGGGATGTCTATCTCCCATAGCTTCCAAGCCCACGCTCTTCCAGTTGGAGGAGGAGGAGCAGGGTGCTGTCCCTTATCACTGGTGCAAAGTTTGGCTACATGCCACGTTTTCCCACCATCTATCGAAACATCCACTCTGACAACCTCTCTTCCTCCCCCACTCCATGCGTAGCCTTTCACAGTCACTTCCTTATCACTGAGGTCTACTGAGGTTCCCTCTGCTGGATAAGTGATGGCTGACTGTATGGGGAGTTCCTGGATGGCTGGTGCTGATTTGAAGTCCACAGTGTCCCAGTCAGTACCTGGAGAAAAGCCTTTGTAATCATTCTGCTGCCAGTGGCTCTTACTCTCTTCATCACTTACAACAATTTTCCCTAACCATTTGACACTGCGGGCTCCAACAACTCCAGGTACAACTACACGAACAGGGTAACCATGGTCTGGTGGGACATCCTCCCCGTTCATCTCATATGCAAGAAGAACATCACCTTCTTCACTTACAGCCTTGTTCAGTGGAATAGATGCACCATATGCTGTACCCGTCACATCCCTGTCTAACCCTTCAAACTGGACATGTTTAGCTTTTGCTGCCATCTCTGGTCCAAAACCATAGTACAACAGTACATCCCGCAGACGTGCACCTGACCATGTAGCATTGCTTATTGCGGCGATGCCCCAATTGAGTCCTTTGACTTGCTTGACTTTATTCATCTCAGAACGACGGTTCCCAGCACACTGAAGTGTAGCTGTAATGGTGTGTTTTGGAAAACGAGACTTTAGCTCACTTAGACTAAGTGATACTACTCCACCAAGGAGACCCTCGATCTCCAACCTGTACGTTTCAGGATCCAACCTGGGAACTGGAAGATGATTACGTTTAAAAAATATGACTGAAGGGGTGATGTAATTATCAGAAAGTAAAGTTGCAGGTGGTTCGGCATTGAAAGGTTTCAGACTGTTAATCTGCAGAGCAGGGTGACGTGTTGGCTCAGCAGAGTAAGGGTCTAAAGGGTTGGCACTCTCTTGCTTCTTGTAACTCTCTGGATTAAGAACACCAATTTTGTACTCTGAAAGCATTTCTAGAACATGGTCTTGTTGATGAACAGCATATAATGCCCAGTAAGGTTCCAGAGCTCCACCTGCAGCCAGAAGTATTTTGTCGCCACCAGGATGCATGGCCACAAATTCAGTGATATCGTAGACATCTCCTTTATAAGTGACCCACACACCACTGTCAAGGGAACAATGTTTTGTGACTTCTTCTAGGGTGTAAACAGGAAGAGTTGAAGTTTGTGTTACTGGTAACTTGTCTGAGGTAGCTGCCCACTGAACCTGAACAAAATAAACACAATTTAAAAAAAAAAAAAGATTACTCATTGACAACTATACCACAGGGTTCACTGCCATTTTTATGTCCTTTACAATTATTGCTTGTCAGAATGTATGATATAACCCCAGTGAGAC
The DNA here is from genome assembly GCA_019740295.1 of Labeo calbasu. NCBI lineage: Eukaryota > Metazoa > Chordata > Actinopteri > Cypriniformes > Cyprinidae > Labeo > Labeo calbasu. The sequence goes on along the minus strand of JAHKKF010529376.1, from coordinate 9,121 downwards.
CTTACACCAAGACAGACTGTGAGACTTCAGTGGTCTTGTACGTCAAACTGTATGGTATTATAAGACTTTAGTTTACTTATTTACACACAAAATTTAAACAGGTCACCACATTTTTATTTTAATATGTTCTTGAATGTAATTAAAGTTTTTTGCACAAAACTGTCATATATTAGCAAAACATGATTAATCTTAACCCTCATTCTCAGCAAGTATGAGTAATGACAATGTACACAAACATCTGTTACTTTTTAATTTGTTGTCATTCCTGAGGAAATGTGACAAGCCTTTGGCCATCCAAACATGCTCAAAGTGATCCTTTCTTTGACCTATTTTGTGCATTTTCAACAAATTAACCAACCCTGAATGGAAAGGATTGTAACAGGTCTCATTAGCTGTTGTTGTTCATTTTAGAAGATTTATATGTATCAGTCAACTGTTGAAGATATCTTTCTTTGAAATCCTTCCTTCTGTTATATCTTCAGAGATTTAGTATTATTTAGGAATTAGGGAACAATTCAGGTCTCTCACCTTGCCTTGCTGGAGCTTATAGGCTAAAACTGCTCCAGTACCTGCCAGCAGCCCTGCCAAAGCAAATCTAAACTTTGGCAGCCTGTCATTAAAGTATTTCTGCCTTCCATGGCCACCAGTGCTCCTCCAGCGAGAAGAGAGATGACCATCCCACACAGACAATGATGGGATAATGCTTTTTGAAAGTCTGGAACTGAGAATTAAAAGACGTTTAAGCAACAATTTCATTACAACAAAACATTATTACATATTTTAGTTTCCTAAAGAGTATTTCACAGAATCTGGCCTTGTCATTTCAATCATTTACAACAAGCAAATCATTAAATCAAGGTGCCAGGCTGTGGAAACAGACTAAGTAAAAGATAAACTTCCAATTATGTCTTATTTGGAAATGCTCAACTGATAAGGAACAAAGGTTTATATGAAATGGCAGAATTACCTTTGACTCCTGATAAGGAAGACCTGAGCAAGACCTTGGCAATGCTTTAGGTGCTGCATTGCACTTTCTGAGAAAAGACAGAAAGAAGAACAAGAATTCTTTTAGGGCGTTATGCGCAAATAGCAGACCATGAGAATTCACACATCGTCACATCACCATCCCGCTGCACTTCGGTGAACGGAGAAAAACAGAAATTATAAAAGGAATAAAATAAATAGGGCTAGCCTACACTAAATATATTCTCTTATATAGCTAATTAACAGATTAACAAAAACAAAAAAAACCTCTGCGACAAGTATAGGCCACTTTCGTTTTTGTGATTCACTTAATGCATTTTATTTGTTATATCTTTACTTTATGAACCCTTGTTGCGCTCGGATTCCTGTCACACTTGTGGTGTTCGTAGTCAAAAATGACCGGACTCCAAACAACTGCTTATAAATCTCTCATTTTGCTATCCTCATTTTTTGAGTGAAAAAAAAAAAAAAAATCAATTTTATGAATAATTTTCACAATATGAGATAAAAAAATTATAAGAAAAAATTTGCACCGTTTCTCACACTAATGTTCTTTAATGTTTAATCAGGAAGTTTGCTTTTAAATGCTTTTATTTAAATTTAAAAATTTTAAATTGCAAAAAGTCACACTTGTGGTGTTCCCGGACTCCAAACAATTGCTTATAAATCTCTTATTATGCTATATTATCACCAAATATTGTATTCAATCTTTTTGTCAACTTGTTTTCTTTCATTTAGGACTGGTTTTGTGTTTCTACTTACATCTGATTAATCGTAGGCCTCATTTATCTGAAAGTAGGCAAAACTATACAAATTGCACAAAGTTACACTTGTCAAAAATGGCCGGCCATTGAAAGTGAATGGGGAAGAAGGAAAGTAAGAGAAACAACTAGTGTTCAGGAGCATTTTGTGCTTGCAAACATAATAGCCTTGGACCTGTGCGTGTATGGATGCATGTATACTCACGCTATCTTACATACACTATTGAGAGTATTATGCCTATTTCATCCCACCTTGAACTGCATGCAATATGCTTTTATAACTCTCTTTATGATAAACCTCTCTCTCTCACACACACACACTCAAACTGCCTTGTCCTTAGCCTAGTTTTTGAGGCTTTGATGTTCTCACAGAGTAGACGAAAGTTTACAAATAAATGCTTTAGCACAGAGAGAGCTTCAGCTTGTTGTTTCATGATATTGTCTCTGTGCTACTTTGTGCCCCTTTTCAGAAAATAAAATAATTTCAAAATAAAGATTCTGTTTTTTGTGATATTCCCAATTCACTTTCAATGGCTGGCCATTTTTGACAAGTGTGACTTTGTGCAGTTTTGTACAAAATAAGCATTCAAAAGCAAACTTCCTGATTAAACATTAAAGTACACTTGTGTGATAAACAGTGCAAATTATTCCTAAAAAATGTTTTTTTCACTCAAAAAACGAGGTACCTACTCTCAGAAAAATGAGGCCTATGATTAATCAGATGCAAATAGAAACACAAAACTAGTCCTAAATGAAAGAAGTTAACAAAAAAGACTGAATCCAATATTTGTTGATAATATAGCATAATGACAGATTTATAAGCAATTGTTTGGGGCCTGGTCATTTTTGACCGGGAACACACAAGTGTGACTTTTTGCAATTTTGTACAAAATAAAAGCATTTAAAAGGAAACTTCCTGATTAAAAAAAAACAGATGCAAATAAAAACACAAAACCAGTCCTAAATGAAAGAAAACAAGTTGACAAAAAGAATGAATCCAATCTTTAGTGATAATATAGCATAATAAGAGATTATAAGCAGTCCGGTCATTTTTGCCTGGGAACACCACAAGTGTGACTAGGTTAAATAAAACCCACAAAAAATTACAAAAATAAGGAAAAAAATTCTGAGAAGTACTTATACCCTGTGTGAACAAAGTCAGTACGTTTGAGTCCAATGCGATGACATTAACTAGTATTTTTGGGAAAAAGAAAATCTTTTCCGGGTCAATTAGACCCGAACACAACCAGAGGGTTAAATGTAACTGATCGCGCAGGCGCCTTACGCGGACACACATTTCAGCATTGCTAACTGGTCATTTCAGCCATTAATAAAACTAAAATTCAGTCAACCAAACATAAAAGTTACACTGCTCAATTTAAAAGGTCAGCTGTAAAATAACATTTTTGCGCATGTGAAGTATGATTTACGTGGATAATTGGGACACAAGTGAAGTACAAAGACTAGATAATATCATTTTTTTAATTTGTTTATTTTTGGGTCTAAACATTTGTATTTTATTTTTTATTTTGCATTTTAACAACATCATGGATAATAGTTTAACAACCAACTGTTACATGGCAAAAAATGGAAACATTTGGATGTCAATGAGAGATGCTTGTGAGCCCAATGCCATTTAGTTTCGCTTTACTCATTTATTCATTTAACTCGACGTTTGTATTCTGTATTCACTATAGCCGAATTTGTCTTTTACTTTATAGTTTAATATAAAATTTTATAGCTACTCATTTTTAATTCTTGTTCTGTAATACAGTTCAATTTAAAGGGTTTGTTGTGGATTAAAGAGAACTAATTAGGAGAACTAATTAATGTTTTAAATGTTTCGTTATATTTGTTGGTATTTAATGTACATACTGTAAAAATGAATGCCATTGTTTGCAAATATAAGGTTAAAGGGTGTTTTTAGAGTAAGATCAATTTCTCTTTCATGAGTTTACTTTCTCCTTTGGCCGGGTTTCATTTCTCCATGTCGTAAACTCTAGAGGCAAGGCTTCTAAACCGGGGTGTTTTTAGGGGCGTGATATTAAATGACGATTGTTTTCAGCCGCCACATTTATCAACGTACGATCATTCGTACGACGGGATTGGGGGCATACGAGTGTTTCATGAATCACACGTGAACTCTGTCGTAAATTTATTTGTGCGCACAGATCTGCGCTTGTTTCTATGTTAGATTGATAAATGAGGTGTATTCAAGTCACTGCCAGTGTTGGGAAGATTACTTTGGAAATGTAATAAGGTTACAGATTACAAGTTACTCTATTTAAAATGTAATTAATAGTGTAACTTTTCAATTACTTTATTAAAGTAAATGTAACTTATTACATTTGATTTCCTTTTGATTACTTTTGTAAATTTCTAATATTTTCTTTTTGAAACATTTAAACCAGGCAGAGTTAACCTTACAGTAGCACTCAACACTGATACTGTCAGACTTTCAAAATCCTTTATCACTTTAATTAAGATTATAATAAGTAAGGGATAATATACATCTTTATTTTGCGATAACAACTGGCTGGATGTACATTATCCCACTTATTACACAGCTGCTTGCCACAAAGTAAATAATTGGACATGGAACACTGATATGAGTTGAAATATCTGAAAGCAAAGCTTTCATGAAGAAATCAAATTGCTAGCAAGTGGCAAGTTCAGACTAGACAGACATTTAAGGGATACAGTGCAATCATACCACTTTTATTACACAACATTTCACCACATAAATAATTAAGTACTAGTACTTACAGTACTAGTTTGTTAGTTATTTTATAATCCATTACAGTGTACAAAACAAAATGGCAGCAGCCGTGTTTGTATGAGAGCGCGAGTCCATGATACCAGGGTGACAGAATTAAGAAACCGTACACATAATAATGCATTGAGTATTAAAATTTTATTATCTAACCAAACGTAAAGCTTCCACCAACAAAAACTGTTCTTAGCAAGCATACAGCACTAACTTAAGTTACCCGGATGTGTCTATGTTATTAGCTTTTACCAGTTGTTATTGGGGAATAACATACCTTGGAATGCCACGACTGACCAATCAGAATCAAGCATTCCACAGAGCCGTGTAATAATCGGATTTAAAGCACAGCCACCACAAATTCAGACTTAATACCTCTTATTTACTTTGAGATCATTCTGAGGTTAAATACAGATTTGAAATCATAACAAGAAATAGTTTAACAACTATGATTAACTATGATACTGGTTTTGAAATCAAGTGCTTGCATTTCTGACAGAAACCACTGGCTTCTAACAATGCCTTGGGGGAAAAAAACAAAATTTCTCTTAAAAAATAAAGTATATGCATAAACCCAAATAGAAAAATAAAACAGTTATAGTATAAGCATGTGTCCTATTCTGTGTCCTAAACTCCTGAAACATTGGTATCTCATTTTAGAGCAGTCAATGCAATTTAAGAAGTCAATTAAATCTGTATGTGTGTGTGTGTGTGTACGAAAACATTCAGATGTAACCCCCTTTGTAATCATCAACATTTTCAAAAGTAAATAATTTAATTGCACATTTTTTTCAGTAACTGTAACTAATTACAATTACATTTATTTTGCAATTAAATTACGTAATTCTGTTACCTGTAACTAGTTACTCCCCAAAACTGCATGTCGTGGTGGAATAATAACGTATGTTAATGAATCAATTCAAGAATGCAACTGAACTATAACAGTTAATTTTCACAAAACAATGGAAAGCACTTCCTTTTTTAAATCACGTTTTCATGCAGTATGTATTTGGTGAAAACTCCAGTACTCCAGTATACATGCAGTTAGTTCATTCAGCAGCTTTTTTCACAAAATTTCTACAAGATGCTGCTGTAACAAACATAGCATCTGAGGATGTCTCCACTATTTTTGATAAAAAGACAGACAGTATGTTCAATGGGTTGTATTGTTGTTTAGCAACATGCCAAATTTTCACATTGGCATGACACAGTTTTTCTAAAGACACTTTCAGTAGACAAAAACTACTTAAAATAGTTTTGAAAAAATGTGATCTAGGACCTTTATACAAAGTTTGCCTTTGTCTGTAAGTCTATCCCTCACAACCTTGTTTTCATCTGTGTAAAATTCAATACGGCATCTACCCTGACTACAAGCTGGAACTGCAAGACCTAAACTGGATGCATCCGATAAAATCTGTTTGAGTAAGCACTGCTCTAGGTATTCATCTTTGTGAATTTTGTGCAATCGCAGTCAGTTCTGTAAACAGTGGGACAAAACATTTAACATGTCAAAATAAAAGTCTTGTAGCTTAAGGGGCCACTGACACAGAACACGTTGCTGCATTTAAAAATACGAGATGCAGGGCAGTAAAACACAAAACATAAGGTACAAGGTACACAGGACAGGACAAACTTTAAGATCTCTGCAGCTGCAACCATTTTTGTTTTATAGCTTGTTTCCTAGTGCATTTCTAATGTGCATCCTTTGCTCTTCATTCAGCGCTACACATATTCCTGTTTTATCAGTAAGTGAAAAACATTAAAAAAATATATGAAAATTGCTCAAAAGTGTCTAAAATTACATTTCAGTTTACCAGCAACACATTAAATATTACATCTGTTGAATTTAAAACTATACTGCATGGATCTTTTCAGACTAACCACCATTATGACTCATCAAAACTGTCTTTTTGTCTTATCACTGCAACCACATGTAAGCCTGTTGGTTTATGACCAAAAAAAGCACGTGTGTACATCTAACTGGACCTCAAAATGATTTACACCCCATAGTTAAAGACATATTTACTGACTCCAACATTACATATCAGCCCAGAACTCACTGAAGATTGTGGTCTGTTTCACTTTATATCTGCAACACATGCACTGCATGAGCTACTGGTTTTAAAACTGTTTATGACCTTTCATTAACATATATTTGCACAAGATAAGGCAAGGTTAAACAGAAAGACTCCTGCACAGAAAAAAATCTCTTGGAAAAAAAAAAATGAAACTAGAGCCTTGCTACAAACAAGCCACCAAGCTGTCATTGTCATTGTCATTGTGTAAAGAAAACATTAACCTTGCTTGTATTAGGACCAACAGTGTATAATCTTTGTTTCTCAGTCTTTTCATTAAAAGGGCCAAGAACAAATCTCATTGACTTTATTTGAACTTACTGCCTTATAGCCATCAAAATTAAAGCTATTACAAAGCTGCTCTACCGTGAATTAAAATCACTGTATAAAACTTAAATTGTAGTATTGTAATTAACCGTTCATTGAAGGTTTGCCACTGTCTGTTACTGAGGTGCAAAGATAGGATGCAGTCGAATACTTCATTTTTTCGCAAGAAACGTCTTACAAATTAAACGTCCAAACAATTGTTTACTGAAATCTTACAAATGTTATTCTGTCACTGTAAATCTTTCTAGAACTGTGCGTCTGACACAGCCTTACTTGACATTCAGTGGGTGGAAATGAATTAAATAAATTTTTGGTTTCAGTGCCGACAAAGGCTGCACCCGGCATGGGTTAAATTAAAAAAAAAAAAAAAAAAAAACACGAGGAGGTTCTAGAACCTTTGAGAGTTGCGTATCCTTTACTTACTTAATAGGAACTTAACATGCATTTGTTATAAAGAGCTGAAGTTTGATGTCACCAGTGCAGTACCTTGCAACCAAGAGGGAAGACGTCAAGCATATGTTTTACACTTTGTAAGCACAAAAATAGGACTTGGTTAAATCATGTAATAAACACAAATGCATCATTACTCATATGATAATGAAATATTAAACCCCTGTGTTAAAACAGAAAATAATCGAATCGTAGACAAAAAAGTAGACAAAAAAAAATAGTAAGGTGCCACAAACAAAAACAAACTCAACCCAATGAATTTCGATTCAGCCCATCGCTATACACCACTTAAAAGACAAACACACACACACGCTGCGTTGCTTTGAATTGCAACCACTGCCGATTTCCCAATTTATGAATTGCTATAACAGCAGTTGTCTTACTGTAATTAAACTGCAGTTCTCTGAGAAGCAGAACATGCCATGAGCTTGCGATGTCGATCTACAGATCCTTCTTTAGCCGCTTGGAAACTATGAGAGACGCACGAGTGTGACGTGGACGCAGCCTGCCGCATCATCATCACAAGCACCACGTTCATTCATTATTACGTCGAAGAGTTTTGTTGTCCAAGGCCGAGGGTCATTCTCATTTTGTACAGCCATCTCTCTCTTTATTTGTTGAAAACAAAGTTGCCTAAGAAACTAATAATATTTTCTTACATTTTGTTTATCTCCAATAATAGATTACATGGAGGTTCTGTTGTTGTTTTAGATTTTTCTGACTCAAATATTGTTTAAATTAATTTGCTTAAAAGGTGTCTAGCTAACCCAAAGTCCATTTGGTATTTTATCTCCAACCATATTTTTGATAAAATTGATAGCTTTTCCTTCAATTTGAAATGTAACCCTACCCTCTAAGGAACTTTAGATTTCATCAGCAGTGTCTCCTCTCTTGGAACTTTTGCTATGTTCACCCCTTAGAACATTATGGAATAGCAGGGATATTACCATCAGAAAGAAATTATTTTTCCCCAGATGGTTTTAAAATAATATTAATTTGCTTATTTGATGACTCCTGAAATATTCTCTCTTATGAGCAATTTGTGACATAGCATAGTTTAATAAGGTGGTTAAAGCAATTTCACCTGGATTAATTAATTCACCTTGTTAAGTCACTCTACATTTAATCCCAAGAGAACAGCTAGTACACAGTCTGCTTTGCTCTTGGAAGGCATTGATCTGTTAGATAAGAAATGTAACAATATGCATGTGCACCAAATCGTTCAATTTAAAAGGAAAATTTCTTCAAGAGGAAAGTTCTACTGGAGGTCCTTGGTTGATCTTGGTCAATGACTGGTAAAGAACCTGGCTTTTACCTGAGAAATATTGTATTTCCAATAAGGCAAAGGAAACACATTTTAAAAATTTACATAAAATATACAGTGGGTACGGAAAGTATTCAGACCCCCTTAAATTTTTCACTCTTTGTTATATTGCAGCCATTTGCTAAAATCATTTAAAGTTCTTTTTTTTTCCTCAATGTACACACAGCACTCCATATTGACAGAAAAACACAGAATTGTTGACATTTTTGCAGATTTATTAAAAAAAGAAACTGAAATATCACATGGTCCTAAGTATTCAGACCCTTTGCTCAGTATTTAGTAGAAGCACCCTTTTAATCTAATACAGCCGTGAATCTTTTTGGGAAAAATGCAACAAAGTTTTTCACACCTGGATTTGGGGATCCTCTGCCATTCCTCCTTGCAGATCCTCTCCAGTTCTGTCAGGTTGGATGGTAAACGTTGGTGGACAGCC